>VMDO01002701.1:0-61269 GCA_007922755.1 Pedetes capensis | reverse complement strand
AGCAGAACGAGCATGGGAATGGGCCACAGCAGAAACACGGTCCTTTCTGATATGAGTGCAATTGATTTTGTTTGTAAACCATATACAAGTACCACTATGATTTAAAAATTCAACTGGACAAACTAAAAACCTAAGCTTACCAGTTTCTTAACTTGCCACTTTTTGAATCTATTAGCCAACCACCGAGATTTTTGTTTCCAAGGTCATACAGGTCATATCCAACACCCATAATAGGTTCTTTTTTATAGTAACCAGTTCCTGTTTCATGGATACAATCTACTCTTATCCATCCAAGACTATTCACTATGTATACACATCTTTAGACTAAATCTCTTTATCATAATAGCTCTGTCTTCTCAGGTGTCAGCTCTGCTTGTTGAGAGTGGTAGACACTCCTCAGTATTTGTTCTCCTCAAATACTAAATCTCTAATTCAAAGCTTATTTCTGATCTTGCATCCACCCTCCACTGACCCTGACTATCAGCCTCCTGGGCCGTGTTCGGTGGTCATGGGCCAGAGGCACAGGCTTTAGGCCTGTCAGGGCCCACTTCCTCCAGTTTAATCACCTGGAAATCACCCTTGGCCTTCTGAGCTGGGATGTCTCCTTAACAAGAAGGTGTGGTCTCTGCTTCCCGTATCAAGTGGGAATCTGAGGCTACTTAGCTTCCTCACTGTGTGCACAGTGGCTGAGATCTTTTGAGGCAGATCTGCTGCTATTCTTATTTTATAGACAGAAGTCTCTTGCCCGCAGGATGCACACCTAATGAGAGAGAACTGAGAGGGGATGAGGTGCAGCTCAGTAGTAGAGCACTTGCCTGACATGCACAAGGCCCCAGATTCCATCTCTAGCACTGAAAAAATAAATTAAATGAAAAATAAAAATCCATGCTGGGACAATTAGTTTTGGGGGAATTATGAACCTTTAAGTTATGTGTCTACCTCATCCTATATATGAAAACAATATAGATAAGCTCAAACTCAAGAATGGTTTTGTTTTGTTTTTTTGGTTTTTTTTGGTTGGAGGGTTGAACCCAGGGCTTCGAACATGCTAGGTAAGTGCTCTACCCGTGAGCTGCACCCCTAGTCCATTTCTAACTTTTTGAGTCAGTTTCTCATTAAGTTATGCAGGCTGCCTCTGGCATTGAACTTTCAAACCTCCTGGCTCTACCTCCTGAGTTGCTAAGATTACAAGTGCATGCCACTGTGCCCAGTTAACTCAAGAATCTTGTAAAAATAATACCACGAGAAACTCCAATGTGGGGCTGAGTTGCAGCTCAGTGGTAGAGCACTTGCCTAGGGTATGTGAATCCCTGGGTTCTACATCTACTACCACCAAAACAAATAAATAAATAAATAAGTAAAATAAAGTAACAAGAAGCTCCTATCTTCTCCTAAGCAGGACCAAAGCTCTCCTGTACTGTTCCTCAGAAATTTATACCTCTTAAACACTTTTAATAATTACAATAACAAGCCAGGCACGGTGGTGCGTGCCTGTAATCCCAGTGACTTGGGAGGCTGAGGCAGAAGGATCCTGAGTTTTAGGTCAGAGGCAGCCTGTATAACTCAGCGAGACCTTGACTCAAAATAAAAAATGGGCTGGGGGTGCAGCACAGTGATAGGACACTTGCAAAGTATGTGTAAGGTCCTGGGGTCAACTCTCACATGCTGAAAAACAAAACCAAAAAAACCCAGTACTTAGGTGCAGTGGTGTACAATTGTAATCCCAGCAACTCAGAAGGAGGAGCCAGGAGGATCGCAAGTTGGAGGCCACAGGCAGTTTGCATAACTTAGTGAAACCCTGTCTCAAGATAAAAAGTAAAAAACAAGCTGCATATAGTGATCACACCTATAATCCTAGACACTTGGGAGGCAGAGGCAGGAGGATTATAAATTAGAGGCTAGAGGGAGCCTGCATAATTTAGCGAGATTGTGACTTAAAATAAAAAATAAAAAATGGGCTAGGAAGGCAGCTTAGTGGTAGAGCACTTGAGAAGTATGTGTGAGGCCTTGAGTTCAACCCACAAGTACAGCAGGCGGTAAAAAAGGGGCTGGGGGTGCAACTCAGTGGTAGAGCACTTGCAAAGCATGTGTGAGGCTCTAGTTTCAGACCCCTAGTACCACCAAAAAAATAAATAAATAAATTACAACAGCATGAGCAAGAATCCAGTGTGAATGTAATTCTGCATACAGATGTGAGGGCACAGGGGGCAAAGCTCATCACTACAGTTTCAGCTTAGCATGCACCAGGCCCAGGGTTCCGCCATCCTTAGCAAAGCAAAGAAAAAATACATCAATATAAAAAAAATGGCGTGAGAGTACCAACTGGCACAAAAAATCCATGGGTAGTGTATTGATAAAGATGAATGGTTTCCATTAGGTGCAACTGTGCTCATACCCCAGGACACTGGGCAGTGCCTGATGTATGCTTCTTTGTTACAAGTAGGACAGAGGATTATCTTTGCATCTAGTAGAGGGAGCCCGGGAATACTTCTAAAAATTGTGCAATGTCCAAGACAGTTCCCTGTGATAGATGATTATTCAGTTGCAAATCTCAGTAATGCCATTGCTGAAACACTGATACAGACCAAGAGCCTCTAAAATGGCCTTTAACTCAGCAATTTCATTCCCAGATATGAAATTCCTAAGAAAATGCCAGACATGTAGACAGAAATACAAAAAAAACCACCTTATTCATTACCATGTCATTTCCGGTGGGGAAAAACCAGGAATCCAATGGGCAGTGGTTGAGCAAGGAAGATTCCTGTGTGATGATACTACACAACCACTGACAATAAGGACAAGGTTGGTTGGTAGGCGCCGTCGAGTCAGTGTCTGACTCAGTGACTCTACTCACAACAGGTGAAACATTTTTGTCGTGCTTCTCTGCTATTCATAGGGTTTTCGATGGCTGGTTGTTTTTGGGAGTGGGTTACTGGGTCCTTCTCCCAAGCCTACAGCACCTGGTGTTCCCAGGTGGTCTCCCATCCAAGTACTACCCAGGCCCGACCCTGCTTAGCTTTGGAGATCTGACGGGATCCGACACCACAGTGGTACAGCTGCAGGCTACAAGGACAAGGACATTAAGTAAAACACATAGGGACAACCACAAAGCATACACTGTAGGGACAGGGAAGAGCTCTGAGACACTGCCTTCTTCCCTTTATACTTATAAATCACACACTTCTTTCATAATTGTTTAAGCTACAAAAATTTCTCACTTCCAGCAATTTGGAGATAATCTTAAACATGTAAGAAAACGGTTTGCATTAAGCTAGTCCCTAAGGAGATTTAAAACCACATACAATTAAAATCATTCTAAGTCCATCAAGAAATGGATGGCTAAACAAACCCTGACCTCCTAACTATAGCCCGGTGAATGTGGCTGCCTGAAAATATGCTTCTTTTTCTTTATTCTTTTTTTTTTTTTTTTTTTTTGAGACAGGGTCTTGCTTTTTAGCCTAGGCTGGCCTTGAACTTGCCACCTTCTTGCCTCAGCCTCCTGAGTGCTTGAATTACAGGTGTGCCACAACAAGCCTGGCTGAAATAATGTTTATAAAGAGAAGGTTGAGGCTGAGGGTCATGACACATGTCTGTAATCCTAGCGACTTGGGAGGATCAGGCAGGAGGATCCTAAGTTCAAGGTCAGTGGCAGCCTGTACAACTTAGCAAGACCCTGTCTCAAAATAAAAAATTTAAAAATGGGCTGAAGGTGAAGCTCAGAGGTAGAGCACTTGCCTAGCACATACAAGGCCCTAGGCTTAACCCTTAAGTACTGGAAAAAAGGTTGCTGGGCCCAGTGGCCGCACCTGTGATACCAGCACTTGGGAGGCTGAGGTCAGGGGATCACTGAGTTTGAGGCCAGGCTGGGCTATGAAGTAAGTTCAAGGCCAGTCTAGGCTACATGGTGATACTCTGTATCAAAAAAAGGAAATAAGGCAAAACAAAATCCCCCAACTAGAGCAAAATGTTCTACTCACAAGAACAGGCAGGAAGACAAAAAGAGAGGATGGTGTAACCAATGTTAACAAGAAACAGCAAGGGATTGCTCTGTCACTCCTCCTTCCGTGTGCTCTGGGCTGCAGTCTCACTGCGTCCCTAGCCAGGGGCATCTCTGTGCTGCCTTCAGCTGAAAAGGGCCGTGGGCAATACGCAGCAAGGTTGAGGTGTGCACAGCCCGCGAGTCTGGTACTGTTCTCACCAGACTGCTCGCAACAGACACCTCGCCTTGTGCTCTCCACACCATGATACCAGACCCCTCTCTGCTGGGTCCACTACAGGAGCAACCTTTAAGGTCAACATTCAAAGACCTCCCAGGGGCTGGGAGCAGCTCAGTGGCAGAGTGCATGCCTAGCACGTGTGAGGCCCTGGCTTCCAAACCTAGCACTGAAAAGAATAAATTAAATGAAAATACCTACCAGTAGACAGGATCCTCCTTGAGAGCAACTCTCTCTGTGGGAGACAGGCTACCCTCGATAATGCGTGTGACAAGCTGGTCAATGGTGTCCACCACCTTGTGATCTGCTCGCTGCGGGACTGCTGGAACACACAGAATGGCTTTTCTGAGAAACACACTAGAGCACATGGGTCGTGGCATGACAGGACAGCGAGCTGGGGGCTTCGCGCTGAACCCACACAGGCACCAGCAACCAGAACCCTCATTCACAGGAGAGCAGTATAGAAAACGGAAATTGGTGTTCTACTCTGGAAACCAATACACAAGAAGTTCTCCCAAAAGACGAAACAGCATAACATCAGAACAAAACAGTGACCAGCTTATAATGACTGTGCACAGCAATTTATATATATATATATATTATAGAAAAAGAAATGGCATGCAGCAATTTACTATTGTTCATGGATCACTTAATAACCTGAATGTTTTAGAGACAGGGTCTCATTACGTAGCCCACACAGGCCTGGAACTCACAATCCAACTGCCGCACCATCCCAAGCGCTGGAACTACAGGCTGTCAACAGCCAGCTTGCATCAAATATTCACAAGGTTAAAACAGAAAATATAAAGATATAAAATGTGTCTAGAGCTCAGGCATGGCGGCCACACCTGTAGTCCCAGCTATGTGGATGGCTGAGCCAGGAGGACTGCTTGAGCCCAGGAGTTCCAGTCCAGCCTGGAGAACACAGTGAAACCTCCTCTCAAAAAAATATCCAGATAGAAAACACACTTCAAAAGTAGTATCTACTTTCTAATTCCCAACTTAAAGGTGAGAAGAAAAAAGACATATAGATACAGAGAAAAAAGGTTAGAAGGAAATGTATCAGAGCCAGGCGCCATGGTGCACACCTGTAATTGCAGCAACTCAGGGGATTCCATGTTGAAGGCCAGACAGCCTATACAATTTAGCAAGACCATCTCAAAATAGAAAATAAAGAACGGGCTGAGCATGTGGCTCAGTGGTAGAACACTTGCCTGGCATGCACCAGGACCTGGGTTCAGCCCTCAGTACGGCAGGGGGTGGGGGGGGCGGGGAGTAAGATAGAATAACAGAGATTATCTATAGACAGTAGATTTATTAGGGATTTCATTTTCTTTATGCTTTATCTTTAAAGAATAATCAAATGTGCTTTGTAATCAGAAAAAAATAAATTTACAAAGAGAAATTCTCTAATTAAAACACTTCAACTGGGCATAGTGGCACATGCCTGGAATACCAACAACTCAGGAAGCAGAGGCACGGGGATCGCAAATTTGAGGCCAGAGGCAGCCTGAATAACTTAGTGACACCCTGTCTGAAAAAATAAACGGGCCAGGAATGAAATTCAGTGGCAGAGTACTTGCAAAACTATGCTTGAGGCCCGGGGTTCAACTTCCCAGTACCACAAAACAAAAACAAAAACAAAAACAACCTTCCATGGCCCCACATCAAGAGTTTACAGAAAGCATCTGCAAACTATATGAAAAGAAAAACATTTCTGAAGTGTGACTGGACTTCCTGTAATGACTGTTTATGATGCCCCCAGCAATGCAGAAGAGTATGTTTCCTCAAATAATAAGACTGTCCTGATCTTTGCTAGTTTCAATAGCACAGACGGTCGATTTGGTCATTCATTCAACTAAAATCACCCCTGAAGCCAGGTGTGGTGGTGCACACCTGTGATCCCGGCATTCGGGAAATTGAGGCAGGAAGATTGAGAGTTCGAGGTCAGCCTAGGTTACACCACAAAACCCATCTCAAAAAACAGAAACCACCAAACTGGATGGGACATATGCAGGGACTGAGGTAGGGGAGTTAGTCCCCAAGGCCCTCCCTGATTCCCTGATAATTAAAACAGACTCATTTCTGGCAAAAACAAACCAAAAAACACCATCATCCTTGAACTAGAGAGGTTTCCTAGTTTGTTCTGTGAGTGATTGAACAGTCCCATCTCTATGTGCTGTAGCTCTGCATTTATTTTATTTAAAAAAAAAACCAATTTCTTTTTTAAATTTTTTGTGCAGCTAGGGGTGGAACCTAGGGTCTCACACATGCCAGGCAGGTGCTCTGCCAGTGAGTCATCCCCCAGGCCCTTTAAGCTTCGTTTAGACACCAGTGTGAGCTCTTCACCTGTCATGCTATTGCAAGGCATTTCCCTGTGAAATGATGTTCTTTTTCTTTGTTGGCTCTCGTTTTATAGAATTGCTCCTTTTATGTGATTTTGCAAAAGAACATGAGCTCAAAGTCAGAAGCTTTAGAACACAATGCAATTTGGGGATTGTCACATGTTTGGTCATCTCTAATTAGGCTAACCATAAACAAGGGCCAGAAAGAGGTCATACGGCTCAGCAATCCTATCCCCGAGAAGGAAGAATTAAAAAGAAAGAATAAAAGAGAAACAGTATATCCAACCAAATATGTCATCCTAGCATTTCAAACATGAAGAGGGGTAGTGGCGGGGCAGTGATGTCCTGCCACTGCTCAGCAGCCTCTGGGGGCTTGTCACTGGCTCTCCAGCAGGGCAGACACACAGCCCAGGCTGGCAGGTGCCAATTCCATGCATCCTCAGCTCAGCCTGGCTACGGGAGTCCAACATCAAAGGAAAGAAGAAATCATTCATATGAAGTGAGTTTTGTGATGTAGCAAATGCTGCAGAAACACAGAAAAGGGCCTTGTGACGCTCACAGCCAAGAGCAGCTAGGGGCAGTGGCCACTGGGAAGGCTAGAGCAGGAGGATTCCAAGTCCCAGGCCAGCCTAGGCTACACAGCAAGACTGTCTCGGGGAGGGAAAAAAAAGAAAAAGGCAGACAGCATTGTCAGCTTAGTACATCTGCAGCTGCAGGGACACCAGGGGACCTTCATGTGTTCACAGTATGAATGGCACACACACACCGGCCAGTGTGAGTTTTCTACCATAATCCTCATCTGTTTCCAGTTGACCATAAACTGTTTTTTCCCCTTTAGTATTAGTTGTTGAACCCAGGTCCTTGAGCATGCTGGGCAAGTGTTCAGCCACTGAGCTGCACCCTCAGCCCCTACTGTACTTTTTGAGACACAGTCTCACTAAGTTACACAGGCTGCCTCTGGCCTCAAACTCGTGATCCTCCTGCTTCAGCCTCCTGAGTCGCTTGGAACACAGGCAAGTACCATGGCAATGCCTCAGCTGACTACAGAACTTCTGTGAGACTGAGGATATGGCTCAGCAGTAGAGCACTTGCCTAACATATGCAAAGTCAGGGGTTCCATTCCTAGCACAGTGAGAAAGAAAGAAAGAAAAACTAAGTGAAGAAGTTCTGTGTAAAAATCTGAACGAGAAAAGAAGTATTACCTAAAACTAGGAAAACCAACAAACCACAAATGGAAACTCCCACTCCTTACCCTCGCTCAGACCGCTTGGAGCCCGGGGTTGGGCTTCGGGCTTCACAGGAGCAGGATCTTTCTCCTCCTCCCCTGGTGGCTGTGCTGCAGCCTTCCTGACCTGCAGGGGATAGCCGCTGGCAATGAGCCAGGCCTTCAGGTGCTCTATGTACTCTCTCCCAAACAAAGTAGAGTCTTCGAAGTTTGGAAATGAAGCAGGAGACGGGGCGATATCTTGGAGGCCCACAGCTTCTAAGATTTTCTCCTGCCGGAAGGAAGAGGCCAAAGAGAAGGTCTGTCCCAAAAGGGCCAGAGACTTCCGGCAAAGAGAGTTGGTGGTCTCCAGGGCAATGGCCAAGTCCAGAGGGTTAGTGAGAGTCTTCATCTTGACACTCAGCTCATAGGCGTTACAGGCCATGAGCAGCGGTGTGACACTCTTCAGAAGCCGGTCCTGAAGCCTCATTATGTATTTGTCAAAGGGCTTTATGATTTCAAAAAAGCAATTTTTGGTCTTCACAGCACCTTTGTCTAAGAGCATGTTTAAAAACTCATTATCAACTCTGGGTGTTTTCAAAGCAGAGTGCTTTAAAAATTTGATAGTAAAAAAGCAAAAATCTCTGTGCTCTGGTTTTAAGGAGCATTTGAATGAGGCGAGCATTTTAGCACAGGTTTCAGTTTCAAGTTCAAAGAGAGTCTGGAAAAGCTGGGAAAATTTGATATCATCTTTAATGGTGTGGAATCCTGCCCATTTGATTATTTCTATCCCAAACCTTGAAAAAACATCAGACTTATCTATGATATCAAAGGTCACCTTCCTTCGAGGGAACCGGATGGTCTTCAGATCGAGCCCCAAAGGGATCTTCTGTGTTGGGAACTGAATGTCTTCTGTCCCTGGGTTTGTCCCCAGGGCCATATCAGGACTTGAGGTGGTTTTCTGGATTTGGTTAGTGCCCTGAGGTTTGGAAGTAATACGATTTACAGCAGGTAATTTCTTTGTGGCCATACTTTTCAGTGTGACAAGTTTCCCAACACCCCCCTTTGCTGTGAGGAGGCCTTGAGTGTCCCCCTTTCCCAGGAGGGCACCTTCCTGGTCAACGATATTCAGAGTGCGGCCTCTGGCTTGGACCTGACCACTGCCTCTGGGCATGGAGTCAGCCTCCCCTGGGTGGTCTACGTCGTAATCTCGACTCTCCTTCTCCAGACCTTCTTTCTCAATCCGCCTGGAGGAGCCCAAGTCCCCCAAGACAGCAGAAGGACCAAAACCATACTCCTGGGACCATGAGGAGTCTTGAGAAACTGGGTGGCCAAAGTCCTGCTCCCAAGAGCCACGGAGTGTGAGCTTCCAGTCTTGAGAATGGAAATGTCCCAGTTTTCGGTGGCCAAAGACCTGGTCCCGGGAGTCAGGGTGGACAAATTCTAGATCCCGGCCACATTCTTTGCGGAAGTATTTGTCATCACTGACAGAAGGGTTGCTCGATCTGAAGGAGGGTCCCGGAAACACGTCACCTCTTAGGCCTTCTCTCCCAGAGTCTCGAGAGTGAGCTACAGAGCCACTGAGGGAGTATCTGCTGTCAGTGTGAACGTCGTCATACATATCTGCTCTGGCTCTTGGGACTGTCCTTAAGATATCTGAAATAAACGATCAAAAAAGAAAGACAAAAGGCACTTTAGAACAGAGGTTGCAAATGACTGGTCTACGGTCACCAACCAGCGGAAGGAGTGGTTTCCATGCCTGAGTGTTTTTTGCAAATTCTGATTTATTGCTGATGTTGAAAATGTGTGAGGTAAGTCACGCATGGCAGTACATGCCTATAATCCCAGCACGCACGGGAATGAGGCAGAAAGATTACAACTTCCTGGCCAGCCTGGGCAACATGGCGAGACACTGTCTCAAAATAAATTAATGAATAAATAAATAAAATAAAATAAAATAAAAAATAAAAATCATCAAAACCAAAAAAGTGTAAGGGTCACTTAATACTCTCCTCTGACTACTGTCACCCTCTGCATCAGTACTAAATGCACAGATTTTTCTTACTTGCCATTATTCCCTACATAACATGGTATAATCACTACTTACACAACATTGCCTGTTGTGTAGAACAAGAAAACACTGCGTGGTTTAAAGTTGAGAAAGGTGTGCGTCAGGGCTGTATACTGTCACCCTATCTCTTCAATTTATACGCTGAGCAAATAATCCAAGAAGCTGGACTTTATGAGGAAGAACGCGGCATCAAGATTGGAGGAAGACTCATTAACAACCTGCGTTATGCAGATGACACAACTCTGCTTACTGAAAGTGCAGAAGATTTAAAACATTTACTGATGAAGATCAAAGATCATAGCCTTCAATATGGGTTGCGACTAAACATCAACAAAACAAAATCCTCACGACTGGGTCAGCATGAAACTTCACAATAAATGGGAGAAAAGATCGAGGTCGTCCAAGATTTTGCTTTGCTTGGCTCTATAATCAACACCCGTGGAAGCAGCAGTCAAGAAATCAAAAGACACATTGCTCTAGGAAAAGCTATGGCAAAAGATCTCTTTAGAATATTGAAAAGCAAAGATGTCACACTGAAGACGAAGGTGTGTCTGACTCATGCCATGGTATTTTCAGTCGCATCATATGGTTGTGAAAGCTGGACACTGAACAAGGGAGACAGAAAAAGAATTGATGCTTTTGAATTGTGGTGCTGGAGACGTCTGTTGAATATACCATGGACTGCCAAAAGAACCAACAAATCTGTCCTAGAAGAAGTGCAACCAGAGTGCTCCTTGGAAGCAAGAATGGCCAGACTGCGTCTTACATATTTCGGACATGTAGTCAGGAGAGATCAATCCCTGGAGAAGGACATCATGTTTGGGAGAGTGGCAGGTCAACGGAAAAGAGGAAAACCCTCCACCAGATGGATTGACACAGTGTCTGCAACAATGGGCTTAAACATAAATAAGATCGTTTGCCTGGCACAGAATTGGCAAGTGTTTCGATCTACTGTACACAAGGTCACTATGAGTCAGACTCAACAACACATAACATTGCATTATTAGAAATAAGTAACTCAGAGCTGGCTCAAAACATACAGGAGGAAATGAATAGGTACTACGCAAATGCCACGCCATCTTACAGAAGGGACCTGAGCATCCACAGATTTTAGCATCTGCAGGAGATCCTGAAAAATATCCTCCATGGGTACGGAAGGATGACTGTACTTAAGATCTACAAGCACCAGCTCTGCATTTACCCTGACCACCATCCAACAGGGCTGGCAGCAGCTGTCCCCACAGGTACAACTCAATGTCAGGACACAAGCTGCCCAATTTGCTGCCCTCTCTGGCTCCACAGGTCTCTGGGTTTATAATCCCTCTTTTAGGAAGAGGGAAGAGATTCTCAAACAACCTGGACAGACAGACTGACTGACTGACTTTTTTACGTATGTATGTACGTATGTATTTGCAGTGCTGAAGAGCTGAGCCGAGAGCCTCATAAATCCTTTGCAAGTGCTCTATCACTGGGCTGCACTCCCAGCCCACCTTTCACTTTTTCATCTTGAGTCATGGTCTTGCTAAGTTACACAGGCTGCCTCTGGCCTTAAATCTTCAATCCTCCTGCCTCCACTTCATTGCTGGGATAACGCATGCATTATCCTACCTGGCTTCAACCTGGACTTCTTTGCTGCAACTAGAACATAGGCTTTAGGGAGGCTGCTCACACTCGATGACTCCTGGGGGACTCTGGGCTCACACGGCTGATGTGAGGCAAGAGCCAAAGCTGATCCCACACCATCACAGCTGAGCAGGCCACAGCTGAGCACCTAACCTAAACATGGCTGAAATGAAAGGCCCACCTGGCCAATTGCCTGCAACCGTACCACTGTGGCATCTGATCCCATCAGATCTTGGAAGCTAAGCAGGGTCAGGCCTGGTTAGTCCTGGGATGGGAGACCACCTGGGAATACCAGGTGCTGTAGGCTTGGGAGAAAGACCTGGCAATCCACTCCCCCTGCCTCTGTCAAAACAATCAGCCACTGAAAACCCTATGAATAGCAGAGAAGCTATGAACAGCAGAGAAACACTGTTGTCAGTGTTTCATCTATTGTACAAAGGGTTGCTATGAGTTGGACACTGACTCAACGGTACCTAACAACAACAACCTGGCCAACCAATCTTCTCTCTGGAGCTGAAAATCCAGAGACTGAGGCAGGCAGGGAGAGGCAGAAGAGAAACAAGCAACAGCAAGGGAGGCCATAATGGAAACTGAGCAGCGTCTACTTTGGTCATCCTCAGTGTGGGAAAGGAGCAGCGTATTTGCAGTTGCTTGCTCATGCACAAAGAAAGTGTAAGAACCTAGAACAGAAGGGAACTATGTGCATACGGGAATTGGGGGGGTCTCAGACAGGCTTTTCCTGGAGTGTCTAATATTTGAATTTTTGAGTCAGAATCTACAAACTAGTTAAAAAAAAAAAAAAGAAGAAAAAAAGAAAAGAATCAAATGAAAGGGAAAAAGAGCTTTCAGGAGGTAACAGTGGGCTGCAAGGCCACAAGAAGCCAAGGCCAGCCAGGTATAGCGACACACACCTGTAATACTGGCACTAAGGAGGCAGAGGCAGAGGCAGGAGGATTACTTGAGCTTAAAAGTCTGAAACCAGGTTGGGCAATATAGCAAATCCAGGTTTAGAGGGGGGAAGAAAAAAAAAAAAAAACAGCAGCAGCAGCCAACGCTTTCTGCAAAATCTATATTCATTTGTTCAGCTTATTGAACACCTACACTGTTCCAGGTACTGAAGTCAGTACAGGAAGAGGAGACCTCTACTGGGCTTGGCAACTGAAGGAGTGAGACGATGAGTGAAAATAGATCAGGTGCAAGTAGGATGTGGGGGTACACCCCTGTAATACCAGCACTCAGGGGGCAGAAGCAGAGGACTATGAGTTCAAGGCTAGCCTAGGCTACACAGTGAATCATAGGCCAGTCTGGACTACACAGCAAGACCCAGTCTCAATAAAAAAGATAAACAATAAAACATATCATGTGTAAGTAAGAGCGAGGAAGGACAGTCAAGGAGGCAAGAACGCAAGGAGGCAATGTCACTTTCAGACAGGCTGGTCCAGAGGATATGTCTAGCAACAGCAGCCTGGTACAAAGGCCAGAACCTTTGGTTATGGCAGGAAGCCTTCCAGACAGTGGGGAAAGGTGGATAAAGCCCTACAGAGGGACCCGGGGGGCCACCATGGTTAGATGGGAGCAGAGGGAACAAAACACAAAGCCATAGGAGGGCAGCTCCCAACCCCTGCTGCACACTGGAGTCTGCAGGGGACCCTCATCCTCATCCCAGACATTTCCCTCCCTCTTTCCTTTCTGTAATACTAGAGGGTTAAATCCAAGGCCTTATGCATGGTAGGCAAATGTTTCCATCACTGAGGGCACCCTCAACCTCTTCTGTATTTCGAGACAGGGTCTCCCTAAGTCGTGCAGGCTGCCTCTAGCCTCAAACTCATGATCCTCCTGCCTCAGCCTTCTGGGTAGCTGGAATTATAGGCATGCACGACCACGCTCAGCAACCCAGACATCCTCATCTAGACAATGTGAATGCAGACTAACCTGGGCATCGGGAGTTGTAAAAAGGCCCCATACAAGCCTAAGTTGTAACGAAGTTATAGACCCATAATGACAGGACATGAAAATGGAGAGAGCAGTACCACATCAACTCAGGCCCTAGATGAGACTCCGATTTACTCAGGTTCAGACAGAAAGCACTGGAGGGCCCTGAGCAGAGGGATGACCTCATGGACACGGATGTTCCAGCAAGGAATGTACTGTGATAACTCATGAATTGACCATGGCACTGACAGCACAATTAAGGCACAAGTAGAGGCAGAGAATGATGGCTGGAGTCTGCACACATTCCCCTGCCCTGTTTATGAGAAAGAGGAAAAATTTAGAGGAGAGCAGAGGCTCAGAGGAAGGCTGACAAATGGACCATGCAGCTTGATTGACAAGCTTGATTGACAGCTTGATTGTGGCCTTAACACAGAGATGTTCTAGAGCCACCTAGTACCCGGCTACCTTTCTAGTCCCTCACCCCCAATCGTTCTTGAGGTAACTAAGACGTGCAGTGGTGCTAGAGTCTCTAGATGAAGAGCCAAGGTTTAGGTCTGGGCAAGGTGGCCCAGGCCTGAAGTACCGGCATGCTGGAGGCTGAGCCACGGAGGTCACTAGCTAAGACCACATTAAAGTTACAAATATTTAGGATTACATAAATGTATTACTTAAAGAACTGAAGGACGCTGAGAGGTAAGGAAGCAGCTAATAGGACTTTTTTCCTCTCTTAGTTGTTCTGATCTTTTTCTTTTTTGGTACTTGAGGCTTGAACCCAGGGCCTTGTGTATAACTTGCAAGTGCTCTACCACTAAGCTGCACCCCAGCCCCTTAACTTTTTTTATTTTGAGACAGGATCTAAGTTACGCAGGCTGCCTCTGGCCTTGGACCTGTGATCCTCCTCCCTCTGCCTCCCAAACTGCTGATATTACAGGCATCCACCACTATGTCCAGCCTCTAATCTTTTATAACAGTAATGTTTTTGCATACGATCCATGTAATTTCTATTTTGTTATCATTTATTTATTTTTTGTGATACTGGGGAGTTGATCCCAGGGCCTCAAGCATGCTTTTTGCAAGCACTCAAACACAGCCATGTCTCCAACCCATTTTTCACTTTGTATTTTGAGAAAGGGTCTCACTAAATTACACAGGCTGCCGCTGGCCTTTAACTTGTGATCCTCTCACCACTGCCTCCTGATCCGCTGGGATCAGGTGTGTGTTATTGCACCTGGCTTAATTTTTATTTTTTGATATTTATTTACTTATTTTGGTGCCAGGGAAAGAACCCAGGCCCTCGAGCATGCTAAGCATGCACTGTACCACTGACTGAACTACATCCCCAGCCCTGTAAATTCTGAGATCTCAGAATCTAAGACAGCCTCTGAGCTTCAACTCCTCCAGGTCCGAAGCATGTTTATTACTCCTACCCCAGACTCAGACTGAACCGACACTGAGGAACCTTCCTCCACCCAAGGCAGGCACAGCTGTTGAGCAGCCCCAAGGAGAGGAGCCAGGCCACGGAGGACAGCAAGGACACCTGTACTTCCCAGGGGGAGGAAAGGGCAAGGAGACCAACCTCCAGGCCTGTTGGGGCCTCCTGGAGGAAGGCACCTGTGGGAATTAACCAGGCAGCACTGAGACAAGAGGGACTCAATACAGATAGCAGGTGGCACCGAGATAGCCAAGGCAGGAGCCCAGGGACCGCCATGTTATTTTCCTATTTGTGTGGGCACCAGTTTTAATGCTACTGACGTGGTAGGAAGCAACTTTCCAAAGGGAATGTTTTTAGGCAGGCCCCACCCCTCCTGCCTTACACACCTTAGTTACTCTGGCATCCTGCAACCCTGCAACAGGGACTCAAGCGCTCAAGCAGGGTAGCGACCCAGGAATGTTGGCACAAATACATTTGTGGGGCAACTGTGTAAAGGGAAGACTTGAGGGGAACGAAGCTGGAAGCAGAGAGACCTTGCAGGAGATTGCCATGATAATCAAGGTTAGAATTACTAAGATTAAACCTGGGGCAGAAATGGTGAGGACAGTACCAGGTGGTTGATTCAAACACCCTTCTAAACCGGGTGCCATGGTACATACCCATAGTCTCAGCAACATGGGAGGCAGGGGCAGGAGGATCACAGATTCGAGGCCAGAGGCAGCCTGTGTAACTTAGCAAGATTCTGAGGGTGCAGGTCAGTGGTAGAGCACTTGGAAAGCAGGTGCAAGGTCCTGGGTTCAACCCCCAACACCACAAAAAACAAAAACAAATAAACAAAAACAACCCTTCTAACCAGGCCTGTGAAATTTTCTTGTTTTCTGAGACAGGGTCTTGCTGTGTAGACGAGGATGGTCTGGAACATGCTATGTAGACCAAGATGGCCTCAGACTTATGTAGATCCTCCTGCCTCAGCCTTCTGAGTGCTGGGCATACAGGTGTGTGCCATCACACCCAGCTCTCAAAAAAAAAAGTCTTTACAGAAGATTAAAAAAAAAAAAAAAAAAGTTCTTCAGTCCTAGGGGTGTAGCTCAGTGACAGAATATGCACTTAGCACAGAGGCCCTAGGTTCCATCCCAGTATCAAAAAAAACAAACACACAAAAAACCAAATCCCCTTCTTTCCATGGGGAAGCTGCCTGGTGAGAAGCTCCAGTTAATAACAGGACCACCTTGTGCATAAAGATTTGGCTGATGGGTCAGTGATGAGAAAAGATTGTCTCCTAAACAAACACAGCAAGAATCAGAGCAGTAATACTGTATGTTCTCACTCATATGTGGGAGCTGAATCTTACTTAAAGGAAGGAAAACTCCTATACATAACCTGATATATTAAAAAACGTACAATTAAACTTAGCAAAGAAGGGACAATAGAAACAGCAGAAAGGAGGAGGGAGGGAACTAGCAGGGGGAAGGGAAGATTGCAGAAGGTGGGATGGGGAGGGGAATCAGTGTAGAAGGATAAAGGGGGAGAGGACGATCTCAATGTAAACAATGCAACTTCACGAGTACATGGCAAAAACAGGGGCATATAACCCAAATATGCATTTGAGTTTTGCTACATATTAGTCATAAGGCTCCATAAACCTTGTAGATTGGTAAAAGTGTAACTAAAAGTGATGTAATAGGTGCATAATGGAAAATGCCAATGCTATATTACCTTGTACCCCACCATCATTTACTAATGAAAACAAAAGAAAAAAAGAAAGAAAGAAAGAAAAAGTAAAAGATCAGAGCAGTCAAGCATTTCCCCAAGGCACTGAAATCCTGTCCCAACTTGGAGGCATTCCCTCTTCCCTAAAAACACTTTCATTTATCTCAGGAAGTTTTTGCTGCTGTTGTTTGTTTTGTGGTAGGTGCACCCTCAGCCTCTTTTAAAATTTGTTTTTACCTTGGCTTACCTTGAGCTTTAAACTGAAGAGTTTCGCCTACAGCCTCACCACTGGCATCCACATGAAATCGCTTCGACTTTTCTTGTAATACCGCATCCAAAGTCTCTTGCGCAATTCGCCGTGCTGCCATGTTTCTGTGCCCTGGAGCGAGAGGACGAGGCAGGCTAAGAATAACATCCCGAGCTCACTCAGGGAGCCTGCTCTCTTCTCCACCTCATCCTTACATGGACCCAGGCAGGAACCACCAATCCAGACGTGGGACTCCACAGGCCGGCTGAATTGCGCCTCCCCGCAGCTTGCAGGGGGGCGCTGACCGACAGGGGCGGCGGCAGCCACTGGGAGCCCACGTCCTCAGAATGTGTCAAAAACAGCTCTGAGGCAGGCGCAGTGGCGCAAGCCTGTCATCCCAGCAGCTCAAGAGGCAGAGGCAGGAGGATCGCAAGTTCGAGACCAGAGGCAGTCTGTGTAACTTACCAAAACCCTGTCTCAAAAAGTAAAAAAATGGGCTGGGGGTGCAGCTCAGTGGTCCAGCACTTGCAGAGCATGCAGGAGAGAGGCCCTGGGTTCAACCCCCTGTGCCACAATAAATAAATAAATAAATAGAGTAAATAAAATAAAATAAATGGGCTGGGGGTGCAGCTCAGTGGTCCAGCACTTGCAAAGCTTGCAAGCCCGGGGTCCTGGGTTCAATCCCCAGTACCGAAGCAAAAAAAAAAAAAAAGGCAGCTCTGGGGCTGGAGATTCAGCTCAGTGGTAGAGCGCCTGCCTAGCAGGTGCGAAGCCCAGGGTTCCATCCCCAGTACCAAGAAGATAAAAAGAAAAAAAAAAGAAAAAAGAAAAAAAAAAAAAACAGACGAGAGAGACAGAGACAGACAGACAGACATAGAGAGACAGACACACACACGGAGAGACGGAGAGAGGAGAGCATCTATGCAAATGCAGTTCTATTTCTGGGCAGGCTTAAGCGGCAACGCTAAGAGGCGCACAACACGGGGGGTTGGGGTGGGGTCACGGGGTCGCCAGGGCGGGACCCCGACCCTTCCTTGCAGAGGGTGCTTGGGGAAGACGTGACCCTTCTTCCCCCGCTCCCTTTCCAGACCCGGGAAGGGGGAGGAGCCTCCCCTGAGTGACAGCGGGCTCCGGGCTGGGTCTGGAGCGCAATGGTTTTTTTGGCTCCTCCGCGACAGCCCACCCGGGAACGGGGTCCCCCTCGGAGTGACAGGACGCAGGGCGGCCTGGGCGACCCCGCACGCGAACCCGGCGGACGGGGCCCCGACGAGCGAGCCAAGCGCGAGACTGAAGAGCGGCCTTCGCAACCCGGAGGCGGCGCCCCCCGGTCCCCGGGACCCCCCGCTTCCGCCCGCTCCCAGCCTCGAGGAGCGAACGCAGCCCCAGTCACCTCCCGGGCCCCCGCGCTCCGTCGTCGCGGGCTCGGACCACCCGACCCATGGCCCCTCCGCGCCTCCGTTTCCCCGCCGACCCCGGGCCGCGCTCGTCCAGCGCAGGCCGAGGGCCCTCACCGCCCCCGCGGGCCGGGGCCGCTCCGAGCTCGGGCGAAATGAATGAAGAGGGGACGACCCCGAGCCCCCGCAGGGGCGGCCCGCCTCCGCCCGGCCTCCGAGGACTGAGGGGGAAAAAAAAAACGGGGCGCCGGGGCCCGCGGCCTCAGCCCGTCCCCGAAGCCCGAGGGGTGGAGCCCGCGGCGCCGTCGCCAGACAGGCCGGGCCCGAACTCTCCCGCCCCCGGGGCGCACCCACCGACGACGCCGAGGCCCGAGCCTCACCCCGAGCCCCGCCGCGCGCCGAGCCGCCCTCGCCGCCGCCGCCGCCGCCTCAGTAGCCTCAGGCTCTTCAACCGCCGCCGCGTGGGGCGGGGACATGCAAATGAGCAACGGTCTCCGCAGCGCCGCGCCGCGCAGGCGCAAGCTGCCGCCTCGCCTCGGTGCGCAGGCGCAGGCTGCCGCCTCGGCCTCGCGCGCAGGCGCAGGTCGCCGCGGCCTCGCCCGTTTGCGCAGGCGCGGTACCCGCTTCCTTTGAGGCGCCGCTCCCCAGACGAAAAGCTTCCCCATTGGGGGCGGCGACGACGTTGAGCGGCCCAGGAAAGGCGGCGGAGAACGCCACGCCGACACGCGCCGGGGGGCCCTCTTGGCTTTACCTGCGCTTGCGGTCACCCTTGGTTACTCCGGGAGCTACCTGCCCGGCTCGGGGAGGCCAAGGCGAAGCGGTGCTACTGCGCCTGCGCGCGTACGGCGGCCGGGAGGGGCCAGGGCGGTCCGGCAGGTGACAGCCGCGAGCTCCACCCTTTCTCCCACGTGGCTGCGAAGACCTGGTGAGAAGGGAGCGGTGGCAATCGGTCACTAGCGCGCGGCGTAGGGAGTGGGCGCCGTCGGGTCGGGCTGGGGACTGGGGCGTGACCTCGGGGACTTGGTTTCAGAGAAGGAAAGCCTCCTACAGAAGCCGCTGGAGGACCAAATTCCTCCCTTCCGGCGCGTCCGCTTTTTCATTCATTTTGTTCATTCATTGAGCACCTAGGCACTGAGCGCCTGCTGCGTGTCTGGGGCCGCCCTAAGCAATGGGGGCGAGGAAGGTAGACGGCCCAAGGGAGAAAATAAATGAATCGCTTCTACCTAGATGATTGTTGTTGTTGTTGTTAGGTGCCGTCGAGTCGGTATCCGACTCATAGCGACCCTCATAGGGTTTTCAATGGCTGACTGTTTGGGATTGCCTTGGGAGTGGACTGACAGTTCCTTCTCCCATTTTTGCGGTGCTGGGAATTGAACTCGGGGCCTCAGAGACTGCAGCGCAGCGCTCTACCAACTGAGCTAAATCCCAGCTCCTTAGAGAATGCTATGCAAATAATAAGCAGTGATGGCATAGGAACACCAGAGGGGTTTGAAGTGTGCCCCCCCCCCCCCGCCCGGGCAGCTGGGACCCATGGGAGAGGCCGGAAAGCGCAGTAGGGAAGTCTGCGGAGAGAAAGTGTTGATCGGGAGAGTAGGTGTCGCCCTGAGGGAGTTGGAAGCCACTGCCAGGTCTTGAGCAGAAGAGTGAGATGGGCTTCCTGTGTTGTCAAGGCCCCCCCTGGATGTGTCTTGGAATAAAGGCGCGGGATGCGGCAGGGAGGAGGCAGGGGAGGCCACCTTGGACGAGGAACATTTCTTTTTCTTTCTTTCTTTTTTTTTTTTTTTTTCTTATTTCTGCAGTACTGGGGGTTGAACCCAGGGCCTCGAGCCTGCATGCTCTGCAAGTGCTGGACCACTGAGCTGCGCCCCCAGCCCATTTTCTTACTTTTTGAGACAGGGTCTCGCTAAGTTATGCAGACTGCCTCTGGTCTCGAACTTGCGATCCTCCTGCCTCCGCCTCCCGAGCCTCTGGGATGACAGGCGTGCGCCACCGCGCCGGGCTTGAGGAATGTTTCAGAACTGTATGTAGTGCCTGCGGCTCGGAGAGGGAGAAGAGAAGTGGTTCAGGGTCCCTAGATGTCATGGAACTGGTGTCTTCCTGCCTGCCTGCCTGTCTTTTCTATTAATTAATTTATTTATTTATTCTGAAGCAAGGTCTTGCTATGTAGCCTAGGCTAGCCTGGAACGCGCTCTGTACTCAGGCTGGCCTTGAACTCTCAACCCACCTGCTTCAGCATCTGGAGTGCTGGGATTACAGGCACCTGGCTGGCCTATGGCACCTGGCTGGCCTATGGCACCATTCCCCCCCACCTCCTTGTTTTGCAGTATTGGGGATGAACCCAGGGCCTCACACTTGCATGCTTTGCAAGTACTAGACCACTGAGCTGCACCCCCAGCCCATTTTTTTACTTCTTGAGACAGGGTCTCGTTAAATTACACAGATTCTCTCTGGTCTCGAACTTGCGATCCTTCTGCCTCCGGCTCCCGAGTCACTGGGATTAAAGGCGTGCGCCACCGCACCCAGCTGGCACCATTTTCTTTGTGAGCTGAACCCTGGCTTAGAGCGTGACACTGGCTGTCTGTTGGGGGCCTTGCTAGCCCTTCTTACCCCCAGCTCTCCCTGGATGCATTCTGGACTGATCCGGCTGTTTCTGGCCTGGGCTGTTCTCTGGATGGCTCTCACATGACCATCCCCAATCACCGTCTTTTTCACACATTCCAGATCTGTAATTTCATCCTCCAGCCCAGCTCTGGGCCAGACAAGGGGCTTGGAGGCCTTGGCTCAGAGGTGGTCACAGAACCAGACCTGCTCAACTCTGAGGTTGGAGCAGAAGGAGGTTCGGTGAGTGGGAGAGCTGAGGCCGGAGAGCACAGGCTGTGTGTGAGTGACCAGAGATGGCAGTGTGTTGGGGAGTCGGGCCGAGGATCCACAGAGGACCCAGGAGGAAGGAAGGTGTTACTGAGGCTGGGTAGAGGGATAGCGTCCTGCCAGGTCTGTGCGACCTCCAGCCAGCTCTTCCCCTGTCAGAGCTCAGATTCCTCCTTCCTAAAGTAGATATGGGCTGGGGTTAGCACAGTTGTAGAGCACTTCTCTGCACTCTCTGAGGACTGGGTCCAAGTTCCAGCACCACAAAAATGGGCAAAGGATGTGGCAGCCCACTCCCTAAACAATTCCAAAACAACCAGTCATCGAAAACCCTGTGAGGGTCCCTATGAGTTGGACCCGACTCGACGGCACCTAACAACAACAAAGTAGATGTAAACTAATGATGGTCCCCTGTCGGATTGTGCCCATGTGACAGAGTGGCTTGTAGGAGCGGTGTGGTGGCAAAGGTGGGATCACTGCCTTCAGGCGAAGAGGATGAGGTGTCAGGGCACCTAAGTGAATTTCGTGTTTAGACCTGAGTCTCAGCCCCGAGGTAGCTCATCATGTATATGTCAATATTCCAAAATCTCCCAAATGCCAAGGTCCCTCCTTAGTATCCAGCTGGGAGGTCCCTGCCTCTCGGAGCTGGCCATGACCTTGGGATTCCCCTGGGAGAACCGATCTCCAGGCAGAAGATCAGGCTGAGGTGTGGCACAGTGGAAGAGCACTTGCTGGGGGTGCTCAGGGGCAGGGTTCCATCCCCAGCACTACAGAAAACCCAAGCAGAAAATACTCTCTCCTCTCCCCTGGGACCTGGGAAGGCCTCAGCCATCTGTAAACAGGCTCCCTGTCCTTCTGGGGCCACCGTGGAGAGGGGCTGGTGCATGGCCTGCCCGGGGAGCTGTAAGAGACTCGTCTGTCTCTGAGCTGGGACAGCACTGACGCCCAAAGAACGACTCCTACAAATCCAGCTTGATGAGCACATGAGTGTATCAGGGGCTCCCTACAGAGTGTCGGACGAGGAGGAGGCTGCGTGCCCCCATGTTGTTGACGTTGCCAACCCAGCACCCTGCCAACTAAGCCCTGGGTGGTTTTAGTTGTTATTTTTTTATAGATCTTGCTATATGGCCCAGCCTCGCCTCCAACTCTGTTTATAGCCCACGCTGGCCTTGAACTCACAATCCACCTGCCTCAGTCTCCTGACTGCTGAAATTACAGGCACCTGCCACCACACCCGGCTCCGAGCCCCTACATTTTTTTTTTTCAGTACTAGAGGTTGAACCCAGGGCCTCACGCATGCTTTGCAAGCACTCTACCACTGAGCTGCACTCCAGCCCATTTTTTTTTTTCACTTTTTATTTTGAGACATTGTCTCACTAAGTTACACAGGCTGTCTCTGGCCTCAAACCTGCAATCCTCCAGCCTCTGCCTCCTGAGTTGCTGGGATGATAGGCATGCGCCACTGCACCCGCTCGTATCTTAATGTGTACCTCTCTGTCTTTTCAAATCAAAAGGTGTAGTTTGTTTGTTTGCATGCATTACTGGGGGTTGAACATAAGGTTTCGCATATCCTAGGCAAGTGCTGTACTACTGAACCGCACCCCCAGCCCATTTTTTATTTTGAGGCAGAGTTCTACTAAGTTGGCAGGCTCCCTCTCCTACCCCAGCCTCTCACAAGCTCCTATTTTACATGGTCCTAAGTCTACAGTGGGGCCGGGAGTTAGCTTAGTTGGTAAAATGCTGTTCTGCAGTCTCTGAGGTCCCAAGTTCGATCCCCAGCAGCGTAAAAACAGGAGAAGAATGTGGCAATCCACTCCTGAGGCAATCCCGAAACAACCAGCCATTGAAAACCCTGTGTCACTATGAGCAGATATGACTGGACAGCACCTAACAACAGGTCTACAGTGAGGGGCTGGGGTTTAGCTCAGTTGGTAGAGCGCTGTTCTGCACTCTCTGAGGGCCTGGGTTCGATCTCCAGCACCAAGGAAATGGGAGAAGGATGTGGCAATCCACTCACAAAACAATTTCCAACCACCAGCCAATGAAAACCCCTATGACCTCAAAAGCCTACGGTAGAGTTGATGCAAACCTTGGCCTAGAGCGCCACCTACTGTTTAAGCATCAGAGGTGACGCAGGCTCAGATGAGGCACAGACAAAACCAGGTTGTGGGAATCACACATTTCGGTGCACCCGGTCTTTGTCCTGATCAGGACTCTGCTGGTCCCAGCAAGCCCTGTCAGGCCGTGGGAAGGGTGGCCTTGTTTTGCCGTAGTCTGGGACATGGAACAGCTAAGTGGTGGCTGGCTGTGCGATGGAATCACTCTGGCTCAGGTACGGAGGACGGGTCCCCTACAGGGGCTGGTGCTCTAACACCCCTGCAAATGCACTGTCCGAATTACATCATAAGCAGCAGAGGAAAGGCACAAATAGCTAACAGTCGTTAAGCTCCTATTGTATGCCACGTCCTCCTCTGAGTGCCTTATAGGCGCTGCTGAGTTGTCACTGCTGGATTCTATCCCCAGTGCTACAAAAAAAAAAAAAGTCTTCAGGCGAAGAGGATGAGGTGTCAGGGCGCGTAAGTGAGTTTCGTGTTCAGGCCTGAGTCTCGGCCCCGAGGTAGCTCATCATGTATATGTCAGTATTCCAGAATCTCCCAAGTGCCAAGGTGCTTTGCCGCTGTTTGTTTGCGATGGGGTCTCACCGTGCAGCCCAGGTTGGCCTCACACTCGGATCCTCCTGCCTCAGCTTCCCAGTGCTGGGGTTACAGGCACAGGCCGCCATGCCCAGCTCTAGATACTTTTGGTTCCAAATGTTTCATATAAAGATGACATAATGTGTAAAATAATCCCATAGCATTGTATAATATCGTCTTGGGTAGTTACGTAGATGATTATGTATGTAATGTATATGTATACATTGTATATATATGTGTATATATATGTAATGTATATGTAATGTATATGTAATACAGTAAGGTTTTTTGTTTTACTGTAAGGACTTACATTATGTTACCGATCTGTCTGTCTTAGATGAAACATAGTAAGCGCAGGCTGGGGTGCTGCTCAGTGGCAGCATGCAGGAGGCCCTGGGCTCCATCCCCAGCACTGCCAACCAGCATAGATATGCCAGGCGCTGTGGCACAGCCTGTGAGCCCAGCCCTGGGGAGGTGGGGCCAGAGGAGTCAGGAGTCCCACCTGGGCTGCACAGCGAGACCCTGCCCCAGTGACGCCGAAGGCCCACGCGCCTGTGTGTGAAATGTACGTGTGCGGAGAGCGAGCCACGTGCGCTCGTCTACACTGGTGGAAGCTCTGGGGATCTAAGGGCTAAGACTTTTCCGGGGTGACCCTAGGCTCCAGCCCCCTGCAGATGCACCCGGCCGCCTGTTACCCCCTGACGGCGCTTTCCTCGCCCCGTCTCGGCCCTGCAGGCAGAGATGGCCTCCAAGCGCATCACCCAGGAGACTTTCGACGCGGCCGTGCACGAGAACATGGAGGAGTTCGAGATGGCACCCGAGGAGGCCGTGAGGGAGGCTGCGGAGCAGTTTGAATCCCAAGGTGGGGCTGCATGGCTTGGCCCACAACCTCTAGATGTAAGACAAGCCAGGCTCGGTGGCCACGCCTGCGATCCCAGCGCTCGGGAGGCTGAGGCGGGAGGATCGCGAGTTCGAGGCCAGAGGCCTGCATAAGCCTGCGTAACTTAGTGAAATCCTGTCTCGAGATAAAAAATAAAAAACAGGCTGGGCATGCAAGTCAGTGGTCGAGCACTTGCAAAGCACGTGCAAGGGCCTGGTTTCCGCCCCAGTACAGAGGAAATGAAAGACAAAAGGGCTAAGGTGCCATGAGGGCAAGGAGGGCTGGGGCCAGGGCTCCGTGGGGTCCCTGTGCTCCCTCACCCCCCTGGCAGGATGTGCCGCCTCCATGCGGGATGGCTCAAGGTCACACAGCCTCCCTTGGCTGAGGCCAAATGGCAACTGTCCCACCTTCTGCACTGTGTGGATATGGACACCAGGCCTGGCCTGGGCGGGAGGAGCCAGGAGGACCCTGAGATGAAAGGACAGCGGCTGGCCATGGCTGTGTCTGATGTCTGTCTGACGTCTGTCTGCTGTCTGTCTTCCCCACACAGGGGTCGATCTGAGCAACATCGTGAAGACCATGCCTAAAGCCTCCGCCGCCGGCCTCCAGGAGCCCACACACGCCGTCCTGCAGGTGGGAGCAGCGGCCCATGCAGCAGGTCCCGCCCTCGTCACCGTGTCCTGGCCGGGGGGTCCCTCTCCCTCCGTCCCACACGGCAGGCTGCGGGGCTCCCAGGAGCCTCCCTGCTGAGCCCGAGCGCCATGTGAGGTTGGCTGTCACTCTCGGTTCTGGGAGCCCAGGGTGGAGGGCGTCACAGAGCAGCGGGCGCAGCCCTCATGCAGACGTGGACAGCAGTTGTGGGCAGCGGCGGGGGGGATCGCAGCAAGGCTGCCACTCACTGAGCCCCTGAGGTTGGCCGTACTTCACAGCAGTCCTGGCAGCGGTGCGCCTGGCCCTGCTGGGGGTCAGACTCCTGGGGAAGCAGTGGTGTTGCCTGCGACTTAGAGGTGGGGAGATGGAGGCCCGGAATAGGCCCAGCCACGGGAGGCAACCTCAGAGATGAGGCGTTTCTCTCCAGCCTCCCCCGACTGGGCAAACAGCAGGCGCGCCAGTGGCCAACCGGAGTGCACTGTGGTCCCGTTCTGGGCAGGCTGGCTTCCGTTAAGAGTGCCTGCTGCCTCCACTGACAATGCCTGGCTTGGACGAATGTGTTTTACTTTGTGTTAATTTATTTGTCTTATTTTTGTGGTGTTGGAGGGCGGAGCCCAGGGCATCGCACGTACTTTGCGCGTGCTCTCTCTCGCTGAGCTGCAGGCCCAGCTGCCTTTTAAATTGTTTATTTCGAGATGGGGCCTCACTACGTTACACAGGCTGCCTCCAGCCCTGAGCCTGGCACCCTTTAGCCTTGAACTTGCGACCCAGAGCTCGGCTCCCGTGTGTGGCCACTGTGCCCAGCTCCTCCCCGAATGGAGACAAGATCTCGCAATGGTGATGGTGCCCTAGCTGTGATGACAGGCTTGTGTCACTATGCCTGATTCATCATTTTCTTATTGATTTGTGGATGCCCTTTATATATGAAGAATTTCAATAACAATAGTCTCTAGCACTCACTGCTTCTCTCCCTCTCTGTTTTTGTGAGATGCAGTCTTGCTGTGTAACATGAGCTAGCCTCAGACTCCACCTTCTTGCCTCAGTTTCCCTTGAATGGGATTGTAAGTATGTGCCACCATGCCCAGCCAGACTTTTCCATGGCAGCTGCACCATTTTACATTTTTATCAACAGTGCGCAATGGTTCCAATCTGTATGTTTCCTTACCAACACTTCTTTTTTTTTGCAGTACTGGGGGTTGAACCCAGGGCCTCGCGCCTGCATGCTCTGTAAGTGCTGGACCACTGAGCTGCGCCCTCAGCCCATTTTTTTACTTTTTGAGACAGGGTCTCTCGAAGTTATGCAGACTGCCTCTGTTCTAAAACTTGCGATCCTCCTGCCTCTACCTCCCGAGCTGCTGGGATGACAGGTGTGCGCCACCGCGCCCAGCTTTTTTTTTTTTAATTTCATGTTGATTTCATTTTGCATTGGTGTTGCTTGCGGTGCCGAGTATGGAACCCAGGGCCTTTGGCATGCTAGGCAAGTGCTCTACCTCTGAGCCACATGGGCAGTTCTGCCAGGAGCCGTCCTAATAGATGTGGAGCGGGATCTGACTGTTTTTTTTTTTTTTTTTTTGCGGTACTGGGGGTTGAACCCAGGGCCTTGCGCCTGCATGCTCTGCAAGTGCTGGACCACTGAGCTGCGCCCTCAGCCCATTTTTTTTTTTTTTTTACTTTTCTGAGACAGGGTCTCGTTAAGTTACACAGACTGCCTCTGGCATCGAACTTGGTATCCTCCCGCCTCCGCGTCCTGAGCTGCTGGGATTACAGGCGTGCGCCACCGCACCCGGCTCTTTGACTGTGGTTTTGATCTGCGTTTCCTGAAGGACCAGTGATGCGGGGCACCTGTTCACGCGCGTCCGTGTCTTCTTTGGAGGAGTGTCTGCTTGAGTCACATGTTCTGGTGTCAGCTTGGTTTTTGTTGGCTTTTATTTTCGAGACGGAGTGTCTATAAGTTCCTAGGCCAGCCTGGAACTCGCCGTCCCCCTGTGTCAGCCTCCCGAGCGCTGGGATCCCAGGCATGGCCACCGCACGTGGCTTAGGCTTATGTTTTTTTAAACATCTGTGTGATGTCCTAACACTGTGGTCAGTCAGGCCCACACATCCGAGCTTAGGAGGCCACCATGCACCTTTGCCTTTCATGGCACTCAAGGACAAATCAAAGCCCTCTGGGCCTCTGGTTTCCCAGAACTGCCTTTCCTGGGGCTGGTGCCAGTGACCTCATAAGCTCTGGGCGCACAGGGTCGCTGTGGCTCCTGCAAGGCGTGGCCTGTGGCCGGGCTGTTGAGTGGCCGCCAGAATGCTTGGCCCTGTTCCGACTGCTCGCTCCGGTCGTTTCCCCGGGCTTGGAGGTGGCTCCGGGCGCATCCGCTGTGCGTGGCGTGGTTTCATTTGGCAGGTGCTCAAGAAATGCTTGGGAAGTGAGTAAGAGGGACAGAAAGGAGACAGCCCTGACAGGCAGGTGGGGCGAAGGTGGCTTCCTCCTTTCTCCGTGAGCTCACATGGGCAGCTGTGGCGGTCAGTTACACTGCGTAACAACCCCACACCGCACCTATTTCACCGATTCTCGCAACTCCGTGTGGCTGGGCTCAGTTGGACAGCTCGCCTGCTGTCTCTCCTGGGGCCTTGATCGAGGGCAGTGAGGGCTGGAGTGGGCAGTACGCCTGCAGTCACGTGGATGTGGCTCTGGGAGCCCGTGGCACTCGGGGCTCCTAGGAATACAGGTGTGGGGTGGAGGGCGTGGTTCGGCAGCGCGGTGCCTGCCCAGCACCCTCCAGCACCAGGAAAATAAAAAGGTCAGGAGCCAGGCGCAGTGGCAGCTGCCGAGGCAGGAGGATGGCGGGTTTGAGGCCAGCCTGAGCCACAGAGTGAGGCCCTGGCTGAAAGGAAGGCCCAGAAGCTGGCCTGCTGGAGCCGGCCCCCTCGCCTCCATCTCCGGTGCGGGTCCTGGGGCGCCTCCTCCTTCAGCAGACACCATCCCCAGACCCTGGCTTCCATGTCTGGGCTGAGCTGAGCGTGGCCTCCTCCCCCCAGGTCCTGGCTGACCTGCAGGAGTCCGTGGCCTGCTCTCGCCCTCAAGATGTGTCGGCCCACCTTGCCCGCTTCTGCGCCCAGTGCAAGCAGGACAAGGCCTGCCGCTTCCTGGCGGCCCAGAAGGGAGCCTACCCCGTGCTCCTGGCCACCTGGCAGCTGGCCACAGCGGGCGACCGGGGCCTCCTGCTCCAGGCCCTCGACGCCCTGTCGGCGCTGACCGACGGCCAGCCCGACCTCATGGACGCCCAGGGCCTGCAGCTGCTGGTGGCCACGCTGGCCCGGAACGCTGGCGACGCCGACGTGACCTGCTCCGGGATCCGCTGCGTGCGCCACGCCTGCCTGAAGCACGAGCAGAACCGGCAGGGCCTGGTGAAGGCCGGCGTCCTGCCGCTGCTCACCGGCGCCATCTCCCGGCACAGCTGCCACGCCGACGTGGTCAGGGAGGCCTGCGGGGCCCTGCGCATCATGACCTTCGATGACGACATCCGCGTGCCCTTCGGCCACGCGCACGACCATGCCAAGATGATCGTGCAGGAGAATAGGGGTTTGAAGGTGCTCATCGAGGCCGCCAAAGGTAAGGCAGCAACCAGGTCACGTGAGCTGCGCAAGCGAGGGGCAGGTGGCCACCCGGGGAGGAGTGGGTGCTTGGCACAAGCGAGGCCCTGGCCTCAGTCCCCACATCAAAAAAACAAACAAACAAACAAGGAAGGAAGGAAAGAAAGAAAGAAAACCGGGTATGGTGGCGCATGCCTGAATCCCAGTGGCTTGGGAGGCAGAGGCAGGAAGATCACAAGTTCAAGACCAGAGGCAGTCTGCATAACTTAGCGAGACCCTGTCTCGAAAAGTGAAAAAATGGGCTGAGGGTGCAGCTCAGTGGTCTAGCACTTGCAGAGCATGCAGGCGGGAGGCCCTGGGTTCAACCCCCAGTACCGAGAAAAAAAAAAAAAGAGAGAGAGAGAGAGAGAGAGAGAGAGAAGAGAAAAGGTGGGCCTGGGACTGCTTCAGGCTCAGCTGGCTCCAGGCTCCCGCAGGCGCCTGGCTTAGTCGCCCCCATGTGGCAGCCATAGTGGAGAAGAGGCCTTATGCCCCCAAGGGGCTCCTAAGTGAGGCCAGCATTCATTGGCTAGGAAAGGGTCCCTTGCCCACTGTGTCCAGGTGAGGCTTGCTGCATTAACCACAGGGACCGAGAGCAGGGAAAGGGGCCGTCCCCTAGGTGAAATGAGGAGTGGCGAGGCTGAGTGGCCCTTACCATGGCCATCCAAGATGGAGGCTGACGCTTCCGCTTCTGGGCTGGGCCGGCCTCGGTCCCAACACCACAGAGTAAGTAAACCCCCAGACGTACGTTCCTATCTGGCCTTCAATTCTCATGCACACGCATGTGCCTGGCCGCAGGGTGACCACAGCGAGCTGGCCGTTGGACGTCACAACGCTGCTGTTCCTGCCCCAGAGCCCCCTCCCCCACCGCTTCCTCAGCGCCCACCAGGAAAGGCCCGCCCAGGGTCGGGCACAAGAAGGTGCTGGAAGCCGAGTTGCCCCGTGTGCTGGGAGGTGTGCCTGCCTCAGTCTCCCCTCCACACGCGGGAGAGGCTGGAAGCGGGTCCTGAGCATCTGTCAGGCTGGGCTCCTTCTCTGAGAAGGTCTTTCTGCGTTTCCTGTGCATTTAGAGCAGCTTAAGTTAGTGCGGCGTCCACCAGAGCGGCAGACTAGAAGCGTATGGATGTGTAGCCTTTTCGGGGTGCGGGGTTGGAGGCAGGGTTTCACTGTGCAGCCAGGCTGGCCACAGAATCACAGTCCTCCTGCCCCAGCCTCTTGAGTGCTGGCGTGCAGGCGTGTGCCGCTGTGCCTGGCTCTGAAATCTTAAAAATACAAAATAAAATTAGGGGGCTGCTCGGGGTGGAATGCAGGGCCTCACACGTGCTGAGACCGTGCCCCAGAAGGGATTTTTTGTAAGGAATGGGCTGGGCAGATGCTTTATGGACTGGCAGGTCTGTGACGCCCAGGGGAGTCTAGAGGCCCCGACACCCCTCGGCAGTTGCTTTCTCTGCAGGGAGTCCTCAGTTTCTCTCTCAAAGCCTTCATCTGCTCGGACGAGGCCCAGCCACGGCCTCCTGGGTCATCTGTCCTCAAAGGTAACTGGCTGTGCCCAGTGACCACATCCACAGACCCCTCCGCGGCCCAGCCAGGTAATCCCTGGGAGAGAGCCCGGGGCCCGAGGGCCAGGTGGACGCCCCTGCCGAGCACCCCCGTGCCTCGTGGAGACGAGAACCCTTCCCCTGTCTGGTGGGCTTGGCGTTTTCCACGGCGCCCCAGCATCCCTCTGTGGCTTCCTGAGGCACTTAGAAAGGTCATCCCCTCCCCAAGGACCTAAAAGTAGTCCCAGAAGTTTTATTTTAGCACTGTCTGGTTTTCCTTTTTTAGGGGAGCTCATCAGTTGGTCTGGGGTTTATTTGGAGCCCAGGGTGGGAGGGTGCGGGAGGGGCGCGACCTGGTGGCTCCCAATGGCAGCAGGCAGGGGGCACTGCAGGGCTGGGCACCTCAGCCCCTAGTGTTCCGGAGCGCTTGGGGGCCGCACTCCCCCAGTGGAACAGGGCCCTCTCCAAACCCTGGGTCCCCTCCCAGCGTCCGGGGTCCCCTCACCCCGCCCGCGCCCCCCGCCTTCTGCAGCATTCACCGACAACCCAGGCGTCCTGAGCGAGCTGTGCAGCACCTTGTCCCGCCTGGTTGTCCGAAATGAGTTCTGCCAGGAGGTCGTCGACCTGGGGGGCCTCGGCGTCCTGGTGACCCTGCTAGCCAGCTGCGGTGACCACCAGGTGGGCACCCAGAGCTCCCCAGCCTGGTTCTCCGGCCCTCTGTCTCCCTGGGGGCCCTGGGCAGCTGGACAGTGAGTCAGAGCCTGGGGCCATAGGGCAGCCTTCTCCCTAGGCTTCTCCTTAGCCCAAGGGCAGAACCACCCACCCGCCTCCCTCTCTGGCCTTTCCCACTGGGGTGTTTTCCCTCCTTTCCTTTCTTTTCCTTTTTGTGTCTCTTTTTCTTTTTCTTTCTTTCTTTTCTTTTCTTTTCGTTTTTCTTTCTTTTTTTTTTTTTTTTGGCAGTATGGGGGTTGAACCCAGGAGCTTGCACTTCCATGCTCTGCAAGTACTGGACCACTGAGCTGCACCCCCAGCCCATTCTTTTACTTTTTGAGACAGGGTCTCTCTGAGTTTCCGCAGACTGCCTCTGGTCTCGAACTTGTGATCCTCCTGCCTCCGCCTCCCGAGCCGCTGGGATTACAGGCGTGCGCCACCATGCCCAGCTTCTTTTTCTTTTTCTTTTTCCTTTTTTCTTTTCCTTTCCTTTCCTTCCTTCCCTCCTCCTTTCCTTCTTTCCTGTTTGGGGGCTGGGACCCAGGGCCGTGTGCAGGCTTGGCAGGCTCTCCAGCACCAAGCCACACCCTTGGCTCTCTGTTACTTTACTTTGAGACAGGATCTCCCTGGTACCCTGGGAGGGTGGGACAGTCAAGTTGCCTGCACCCAGCATCTGCCCCGTGAGCCTCCCCTTCCTCCTCTGTGTGGTGAGCAGTGGCCCCACTGTCCCAGACCTTTCCTTCCCACCTCCCCACACCACCCAGCAGCCAGGAGGTCCGCTCCCGGCCCGGTGCAGCACGGCCCGGCGGGGGTGACCAGGCCTGGCCCTCTGTGCAGGACCTCGTGAAGCAAGTGCTGAGTGCCCTGCGGGCCATTGCGGGCAACGACGACGTGAAGGACGCCATCGTCCGAGCCGGCGGGACGGAGTCCATCGTGGCCGCCATGACCCAGCACCTGGCCAGCCCCCAGGTACAGGGGTGGGTGCATGATAGGCAGGTGGCCTGAGGCCCTGTGCTTCCTGTCCCCTGTGGAGTGGCTCCTCCTTGGGGCTGACGCTGGGCGGCCTGGGCATCACCAGCACCCCACAAGGTTCCGGCTAGAGCCAGTGTCCTCGTCCCCCCACGAGCCCAGTCCATGACTGTGTCGCACTCTTGCCGTTGTGAGCTGACACGGGCCCACGGAGCACCCCTGGGGGGACAGCCACGCAGGCGGACAGCGTGGGGCACCTGCCTGCCTCGCCCACGCTGTGGCTCACCCCGCAGGTGTGCGAGCAGAGCTGTGCAGCCCTGTGCGTCCTGGCCCTGCGCAAGCCGGAGAACAGCCGGGCCATCGTGGAGAGCGGCGGGGCCCTGGCAGCGCTGCGCGCCATGAAGGCGCACCCGCGGGAGGCCGGCGTGCAGGTGCGGAGCCGCAGGCCGGGAGGGGGGCTCCTCGCAGGTGGGGGGAGGGGGCAGGCTGTCCCCGTCCGCATCCCAGTCGCCGACACAACCCAAGCCAGCAGGTCCCCTTGCTTCTCATCTTCTGAAACGTGCTGCACTCTGGCCAGGCGCCGTGCCCACGCCTGGGCTCCCAGCACTCTGGAGGCGGAGGTGGGAAAATCAATGTGAGTTCTGGGCCAGCCGGGGCTACACAGTGAGACCCTGTCTCAAAAACATACCAAAACACAAGCCAGGCACGAAGGGCACGCCTGTCATCCCAGAGACTCGGGAGGCTGAGGCAGGAGGATCGCAGGTTCGAGGCCAGAGGCAGCCTGTGTAACTTAGTGAGACCCTGTCTCAAAATATGAAGGAAAAATAAAATCGGCTCGGGGTGCAGCCTCATGGTAGAGTGCTGGCAGAGGACATGCAAGGGTCTGGGTTCCACCCCCAAGTACCACAAACAAAACAACTTCCCCCCAACAAACGAGCAAACAAAAGTCATGCTGAACTCCAGGCCGAGATCTCCTCCTCCCTCCTGTCTCGTTTTTCTCACTGCATCCCCAGACCTGGCCCCCCTGGGGCCCGCAGCCCCTCCTGCCTCACTTGCTTCCCATTTGCTTGCCTGCTGGCACCTGGGGCCACGCTGGGACGCTTCAGAGCAGCCACCTTTGCTCATATGCAGCAAGTGCAGGGCACAGATGTCCACTGAACAAGTAGTGGCTCTTGGGCCTTCACATCTGCTGGATCTGCATCCAGAGATCCGGCCGCTCAAGGGTTGGAAATATGCACATATATATGTGGTTAGTGGGGTTTGTATTTTTTTAATTATTTTACTTTTTAATTCTTTCTTTATGCTGTACTTAGGGGTCAAAGCCACGGCCTCCCTTGTACTTTGCAGGTGCTCTACCACCGGCTGCATCCCAGCCCATTTCTTAATTTTTTATTTTAAGTTCGGGTCTTGCCGAGTTACTCAGGCTGCCTCTGGCCTGGAACTCACGATCCTGCTGCCTCAGCCTCCCGAGTCACTGGGATCACAGGCGTGCGCCACTGCACCTGGCTCAATGATTGCAATTTTTTTTTTTTTTTTTTTTTTTTTGCTGTACTAGGGGTTGGACCCAGGGCCTCGCGCCTGCATGCTCTGCAAGTGCTGGACCACTGAGTTGCACCCCCGGCCCATTTTTTAACTTTTTGAGACAGGGTCTCGCTAAGTTTCACAGACTGCCTCTGGTCTCGAACTTGCGATCCTCCTGGCTCCGCCTCCCGAGCCGCTGGGATGACAGGCGTGCGCCACCGCGCCTGGCAGAATTGCAAATATTTTTAAAACATGCATCTGAAGGCAGGCACTGTGACATGCACCTGTCACCCCAGCGACTCAGGTTGAGGCAGGAGGATCACAAATTCGAGATCAGAGGCAGCCTGTGCAATCTGGTGAGACTCAAAAGAAAAAACTTAAAAAGGGGGCTGGGGGTGCAGGTCAGTGGTAGAGCACTTGCCTAGCCTGCAAGAGGCCCTGGGTTCAACCCCCAGCACCGCAAACAAACGAACAAAAAACCCCGATGTAACAAGCATTTCCACAGCATTTCCACTGTATTAGCCATTCTAAGTCACCTCAGAGGATTTAGGGTTTGCGGAGGAGGTGCGGAGGTCCTAGGCAAGTCCTGCCCCGTTTGGTGGAAGGGATTTGAGTGTCGGGTTTTGGTGTCCCCGAGCTGTCCCGGAACCCCTCCAGATGGATGTCTCACGGGCTCGCAGGCCTCCTGAGTCATCCTCTTCCCATGGCCTCCCAACCCCCCAGGGTCCTGGAGCGCTGCTGGGCCAGACTCAGAGGCCCTGGGGAGCCACTCGCCCGTGCTGAGGCTGAGTCCACCACACCCAGGGGTGGGTCCCAGATGCCACCCTGAATGCTTTTTTGCCTGGGTGATGTGAGAGAGGGCCCGGGGGTGCCGAGAGGGTCCAGGGGCGACGATTCTAGGCTGGCACAACATTCACGCCCACAGCACGTGGCCCCGGCTGTCACCACCCCCATCAGCACAGTCCCAGCCATCACTGCCCCATCAGCGCTGTCCAAACTGCCTGCCCAGTCGCACCCACTCACGGCTCCTCTGCCCTCCAGAAACAGGCCTGCATGCTGATCCGCAACCTGGTGTCCCGCAGCCAGGCCTTCTCCAGGCCCCTGCTGGACCTGGGGGCCGAGGCACTCATCGCCCAGGCCCGCGAGGCCCACCGGGACTGTGAGGATGTGGCCAAGGCCGCACTGAGGGACCTGGGCTGCCACGTCGAGCTCCGGGAACTCTGGACCGGCCAGAAGGGCAACCTGGCCCCGTGACGCCGGACCCAGGACGAGGCTCGAGACCGGAGCAAGGCGGAGGCCACGTCCTGTCAGCGACAGGGGGAGCGGAGCACGGTGGGGGCATCTGCAGAATGGAAGGCGGCCCAGCCCCAAGGGGTCAGCACTGTCCTGCACGCTCCCTGCCCTCTGCCCTCCCCATCCCCAAGCCTGTCCCAGCATTTCAGCACAGAGGGCACGTCCTGCCCATGTCCAGTCTGGAACTCGGTGGCCCGCGGGATTGAGACCTGGCACCTGCTCCTGCCAAGTCCACCGCAGACCCTGCTCGCTCTCCTCACCTGTGCAGTGGGCCTCGGGGGCCTCACTTGGCCAGCCGAGGTCTGTGGTAATAAAGGTCGTGGATGGATGCGGAGGGGTCTCTCGCAGCTTGGCATGGGGCTGCAGCAGGGAACTCAGGCCTCGGGAGGCAGGGACGCTGCTGGGGAGAGCCGAGGGCTTTGAGGAACAGCCCAGAAGCGCGACCTGCCGTCATCCCGATGGGCTGGCCGCCGGGGCCTTGGTCAGCATTGGTGTCCAAGCGTGTCCACGCTGGGGGCCGCAGGGCTCAGCTCCTTGGCCTTCCGTGGCACAACTGCCCTGAGCCTCCACTCTGGTCCTCTGCAGTCGGGGAGTGGGTGCGAGACAGAGCACCGTCAGGGGAGGTGGCGCAGGGCTGGGCAGGGCTGGAGTCTGTCCCCAGGCTGCGGCCGCCACCTCAGTCACCACTACCACCCCTGCACCAGCCCGCCTGGCCACGCCATGGCCACTGGTGTCCGGGCAGCCTGCTGCTCTCTCGGCCTCAGTGTCCCCACGTGAAGGATGGACATCGTCACCGTCTGCAGGCATCCTGGGCGTCCCCACAGCTGTGCTTTGCGCACCCTCACGCTTCAGCTCTGAAGTCACAGTTGGGTACACCGTGGGCAGCGGGCAGCCAGGCGTCCCGCGTGGCATGGTCGGAGTCACCGAGGTCAGCAGGCAGCAGGCATCCCGCATGGCATAGTCAGGGTCACCGTGGTCAGCGGGCAGCAGGTGTCCTGCATGGCATAGTCAGGGTCACCGTGGTCAGCGGGCAGCGGGGCGTCCCGCGTGGCCCAGTCAGGATCACCATGGTCAGCAGGCAGCAGGCGTCCCGCATGGCATAGTCAGGGTCACCATGGTCAGCGGGCAGCCAGGCGCCCTGCGTGGCATGGTCAGGGTCAGCGTGGCCCCTGCCCCCTGGGTGGGTGCCGCCCCTCCCGCCCACACCTCCAAGGCCCCTGCTGCTGGCCCCAAAAGGCTGAGCGCAGGCCTGGGCTCAGTACCCATCCTTTCCCAGAGGCTCCTGGACTCCCTTAGCTGGGGGCGTTGGCCTGGCTCCACCCCCCAAGCTGCTGGCCTCCCCACCGCTGGCCAGCTTGGGCCACGCCACCCAGCGCCCTCCCCAGGGACCCATGGGACATGATGGAGGGTCTTGCGCCTGTCCCAGTGCACCCTGACCTTGGCCAGCTCCACAGGTGACCCCGGGTGGCACTCGGACCTGGGGGTTCCTGGGCTCTCCAGGGAACCCTGAAGGGCAGGCCTTGTTGTTCTTGCCCCATCCTCACTCCCAATCCGACGATGGCTCCCGTTGCCCTTCACAAAACCCCAAACAACCCTTTGTGCTTCCCAGGCCCAGCACAGCCTGGCTTTTGCCCACCTCCCACCCTCGTTTTCCTGTGGCTTCTTACTTCTGCCACTGGCTTTCCCACCCCAGGGCCTTTGCACAAGCCGTGCTGTCTACCTGGAGCCCCTTCCTGCGACTCTCCCCTTGGCTGGCTCCACCTGCCACCAGGTTTTCAACCCAAACGCTGCCTCTAGAGACAGCCCTGCCTCACACCCCACATGCAGCGTCTCTGGCCCATCCGAGGTCACGTGTGTGACCTCTCCTGTTTCTCTCAGTCACCACATGTGGGTGCCAGGGGGCGGGCTCTGGCTCCTGCAGTGCCCTGGTGCCCTGGGAATGTTTTTGAACTTTACCTGGGTAAACCGAGAGGCACGCAGTGCGGCTAGAAGGACGCGGCCTCTGCCAGGCGGCGACACCCTGCCCTGGGCTCTGGCCAGCTGCTTCTGGAAGGGGCGGCCCCGCCTTATCCGGCCTGCCCACCTTGGCGCCAGAAGATGGGCGGCCGCAGTGGGTGCAGCCAGAGTGGGTTTAGACAGCCCCAGGCAGGCAGGGCCTCGCCAGGGACCAAGACCCACGTCTTCCTGGGCTCAGCAGGCCCCGCTCAGCGGCTGTAGGCGTGTCACCTCCCCTGCATGACACCAGGCCAGGCCGGACGCTGCAGGGCCACAGCCCTCAGCAAGGCCTGGCTCGGAGGAGGCCGGCACACCGTGTCCCCTCCCCCTCCGAGTGGCCGCTCCACTCAGGAGCACTTGCTGTCCTTGCTGAGGGCTGAGCCAGAAATTCCTGCAACCCCCTTGGTGAGCGGGTCCAGGCTGTGCCTCTGCTGCTGTGCATGCTTGGACAAGTTGCCCGACTTCTCTGAGCCTCGGGAGGTTGAGTGAGCCTGGCTTTGCAGTCATCACTGCTGCATTCAGGGTGTCTCCCCCCAGCCCAGAAAGGGTCCAGGATCCTGGGGTCCGAACATCATTGTCCTGATTTTTACTTTTTTCTTTCTTTGAAACAGATCTCACTCTGTGGCACCAGCCCGCCTCTGGCTCACAATCCTCCCCCCACCTTCCGAGTGCTGGGATCACAGGCGCGCGCCACCATAACCAGCCATCGTGCGCTTTCATTGGGAACCCATCTCTGAGGAGCCGGGACCACGAACCCCCTGCTCTTTTGGTGCCTTTTTTTTTTTTTTTGGTGGTACCTAGGGGGTTGAACCCAGGGTCTTGCACATGCTAGGCAAGTGCTCTACTACTGAGTTGCACCTTCAGCTCCTTTTTAAAATTTTAATTTTTTTGCAGTCCTTGGGGGTTGAACCCAGGGCCTCACACATGCTTTACAAGCGCTCCACCACTGTGCTGCACCCCCAGCCCATTTTTGCATCTTTGATCTTGAGCCAGGGTCTTGCTAAGTTACACAGGCAGCCTCTAGCCTCGAACTCGTGATCCTCCTGCTTCCGTCTCCAGGTCCCTGGGATCACAGGGGTGAACCGTGGTGGCCATGAACCCCATTTCCCAGATAAGAAATACACTACCCCATCTGAATGCCTGCAGCCATAGTCCTGTGGCATCTGATGCTGTCAGATCATGGAAGCTAAGCAGGGTCGGGCCTGGTTAGTACCTGGATGGGAGACCGCCTGGGAACACCAGGTGCTGTAGGCTTGGGAGATGGACCGGCAACCCACTCCCAAAAATCAACCTGCCATTGAAAACCCTATGAACAGCAGAGAAGCACTGACAATAGTGTTTCGCCTGTTGTATGTAGGGTTGCTGTGAGTTGGGCACCTAAGAACAACAACAACCCATCTGAGGGTCTGCACAGGATTGCGACCCCAGCTCAGCCTCTCCCTCCAGTCCTCCTCTTCTATCAACTTTGCTAACCTGGCCTAGGCCAAATGACTTCCTGGGCTCCGTGAACCCTGGGCCTGATGCACAGCCATCAGGTCACAATTCCTGGAACCCCAAAGGTGGAGAAACCTGGAAGGCAGAGCGGCCGTGCCTTTCCCAGGCGGAGGCAGGCAGAGGAGCCAGGATTGCCGGCGCCACAGCTGGGCTCAGCCACTGTGCCCAGGGTGGATGTCAGCTGCCAGAGCCAAGGGACGCTGGCTGCCATCGTTGGAAGGCCACGGGAAAGCTCGATCCTGCCAACAAGCGAAAAGGAGCCAGAGCTCAGCCAATGCCTCTGGCACCATCAGCACAGGCGGCCCGGCGCTGGACCCTGGCCTGACCCTTGTCTCAGTTGGCACCGAACCCAGGGCTCCTTGAATCCTCCCAGGAGCTTTGTCACCTCTCTCCCAAGGCCTGGCAGGGAGCGCCGAGAGCCATGGCTTCCCCTTGGACTGGCAGCCTGCCCCGTGGCTGCGGTGGGTCCGTGCAGCTTTACTTACAGAGGAGGAGGATGCGCCCGTTACCACCACTCAGCCGGCGCTCACCGTGGACCAAACCTTTACAAACGTTTCCTTTCCATTGGGTGCATATTCCTTTGGGAGACGGCCGGGAAGGGAGTTGGAGCGACTTCCCAATGATCCTGTGGCCAATAAGTGGAAAGAAACAGCTGGCCGCGGTGGCTTATGCCTGTCATTGCAGCCACTCGGGAGGCAGAGGCAGGAGGATCGCAGGTTAGAGGCCAGAGGCAGCCTGCGGAAGTCAGCCAGACCCTGTCTCAAGATAAAAACGTAAAAACTGGATGGGGGTGCATCCCAGTGGTAGAGCACTTGCAAAGTATGTGGCCCTAAGTTGGTGTTGTTAGGTGCCATGGAGTCTGTATCTGACTCATAGTGACCCTACATGCAACAGGTGAAACACTATTGTCAGTGCTTCTCTGCTGTTCATAAGGTATTCCATGGCGGATTGATTTTTGGGAGTGGTTTTCCAGGTCCTTCTCCCAAGCATGCAGCACCCGCTGTTCCCAGGCGGTCTCCCATCCAATACTAACCAGGCCAGACCCTGCTTAGCTTCCGAGATCTGATGGGATCGGATGCCACAGGGCTATGGTGGCAGGCTGGCCCTAAGTACAAAAGGAAAAAACAAAAACAAAAACAAGGCAGTGAGGCTGGGGATGTGCCTCAGACCTCTTGGCGATCCATCCTGCACGAGGTCCTGGGTTCCATCCCCAGCACTGCAAAAAAAGAGCGGAGATTTGAACCCAGCGCTGGCCCTTCTGGCAAAGAAAAAGCTCCACGAGAGGTCAGTTTTCTCATCTGTAAAATGGGTACCACACCTCCACCTGGAGAGAATGTTGTGCAATGTGTTGGGGGAAGCACCTGGCCCAGCCAGACCTAACACTAGTCGATGCCTAATACACTCCAGCTTCCTCTTCTCCAGAGACCAGAGTGGGGAGCCGGGCCTGCAAGTTGCAAGGGAGCAAACCCCAGGCGGTAGGAGATACGGGCGAGGAGGCCCAAGTGGGAAAATCATGGAGATCAGGAGTCCGATGGGGGCCTCTGGCCAGCGGCTTCCACAGCATCACGTCCTCCTCATTCGAACTTTGTGGATTGAGCACTTAACAGGGGGTGGCACAGCCCTGGAACGCGAGCCCTCACAGAGCTCAGCCTTGCTCCCTCCCAAGAATCTCTGGGTCTGAACGTCATGTCCACCAACCCCAGCCTTCACCCAGAGGAAATAAGAGCCCAATGGTAATGAGCCATCCGCTGTGAGATGAAGTGAGCAGAGGTGATGAGGTGGAGAACAGGGTGGGGCTCTCCCACAACTGCCACATCTGCACAGCGACCTCATGAACCCTAACCCCACAGAGGCAGAGGTTTACAGGCCAGACAGGGCCTGGAGAGGGTCAAACTTTTTTTTTCCCCCAGTACTAGTGGGGGGCCGAACCCAGGGCCTCACACATACCTACCAAGCACTCTACCACTGGGCTGCACCTCCAGCCCCTTTTTAATTTTTTATCTTGAGACATCCCCACATGTCTGTCAGCTTGTCTGTGCTATGGAGGTTTGCGTTTGGCTGTGATGCTGAAAGCTGTGCCACCGGTATCTCAGATACCAGCGGGGCCACCCATGGAGGCCAGGTTTCAGCTGAGCTTCATGAGTAAGACAGAATAGGGAGAAGGACCCAGCAGCCCACTCCTGAAACAATCAGCCATTGACAACCCTATGAATACCAGATTTGTTGTTGTTGTTAGGGGGTGTCAGTCATGTCCGACTCATAGCGACCTTCATAGGGATTTTACTGGCTGATTGTTTTGGGGAGTGGGTTGCCACCTCCTTCTCCCATTTTTGCAGTGCTGGGGATCAAATCTGGGTTCTCAGAAAGTGCAGAGCAGCACTCTATCAACTGAGCTAAACCCCAGCCCATGAACAGCAGAGAAACACGGTCAAATATAGTGCCAGAAAATGAGCCCCCCAGGCTGGGAAGCATGCAAGAAAAGACTGGAGAAGAGTTGCCTCCTCAAAGTAGAGTTGACCTTAATGATGGGAATGGAGTAAAGCCCCTGACACCTCCTTTTGCTGATGTGGCACAAATCAAAATGAAAAGAAACACAGTGGCTACAACAATGGATTCAAACACAGAAAGAGTGTGTGCATGGCACAGCGTCGGGTAATGAATTCTGTTGTACAAAGGGTCACTATGAGTCAGGCTCAACTTTGGAATTCTGATCCTCCTGCCCCAGCTGAGGATCAAATTCTTTCACTAGAAGATCAAAGCGAAAGAGGGATTATAAATTCTCCCAGGGAGGAAAAAGGTATAGGAATCGTCCTATTTCCTTATGTATTTATTTACTTTTGCCGTTCTGGGGATGGAGTCCAGAGCTTCCAGTCGGCTAGGCAAGCTCGCTCTGCATGAGCCAACCCCTAGCCCATTTTACAAACGAGGACCTTACTCCTTTTCCAAAAAAGCAGGCTGCTCGAGACGCATGCCCAGATTGGGTAAACAAAGTGCTGCGTAACTTTGAGCAAGAAGTTTGACCTGTGTTCTGGTTTCTGTAGAAGAGGTCAGTGGTCTCTGACCTCATGGAATTGTGGTCAGGATTCGGCCAATTCACAAAAGGCTCAGCGAGGATGTCTAACAGGAATGTCATTGGATCCCGTGAAGGAGGAAGTTTGGACTCAGAGACTCCAGACACGTCCAGAAAATCACACAGCGCCTGTGAATAGGATTCCACCTCTCCTGTCCGCCCGGAGCCGCGCAGGGCGGCTCGGAGTGACCTCCAGCGAGTTTTCTGCTCTGTGTCATTTGCAGGCAGGGGACTAAGTGGGGAAGGGGGGGCCGCAGGATGATCCAAGAGTCCTTCAGCTAAGGTCCAAGTTCACCGCTAGAGTGAGGCTCCTGCGCCGTGCGGACGGAGGGCGGACTTCGCCGGAGCCTCAGGAGCAGGATCGGGGCGTTCAAGGCCGCCCCGGGGGCCTGTCCTCGGGGCCAAACTGCACCTTGCACACTCCAGGCCTGCCCGCGGGCGTGCCGCCCACGGTGGCTGCGACTGGCCGCAGGGCCTGCCCGTCTCCCGCCCCGCAGCCAATCACCGTTGCCCTCCAGGCTACTCCCTCCGTTCCCGCCGCCTCAGCCCACCCAGCGGAGCCAGCTTCCTCGGAGCCCCGCCCCCACACCCTCGCGATTGGTTGGCCGGCCTGCCCGTTTCCTACCAAAGCGCCAATCCTCGCTTGCCTCGAGGCCCTGCCTCCCAAGACCTCGCACCCTGCGGGGACTCTCAACAGAACCCGAGCCTCTCCCCTTGGCCCCGCCCCCTCCACGCAGCGATTGGCCGCGGCGGATGCCCGTCCGCTTCACACCCTCCAGTCACTGCCGTCCCTGGCGATGATAGGTCAGGAAGCGGCCAATAGGTGTGCCGCGTGGGCCCCTCCTGCGGCGCGCGGTGGGCGGGGCGTGAGGCGGGGCCGAGGCGGCTGGAGGTGGCGGCGGCTGCGGCGGCGGCGGCGACGCGTCCGGGCAGGTGAGCGGGGACTGAGGGGCGCGGGACGGCGCGGGTGTCGGGGCCCCCGCGCTCGTCAGGCCACGCCGGGGTGGCGCACGGGTCCTGTCTCGGGCCCCGGGGCGGGGCGTGACAGCAGCGTCGGCGGGGAGTAGCGAGGTTAAAGACCCCCCCCGGGCCCCGACTGCACCCCTGGACCCCCAGGGTCCCCACGGCCCGATCGGCGCCGCCCGCTCGCAGCCCACGCACGGCTGTCACCGCGCCCCGTGGCCGTGACACCCCCGTCCTCCCCACGTGCACCTGAGCCGGCCCTTCCTGCTGCCATCCCCCAGCTCTGGGGCCTTCCTCGCCGCTGTCCCCTGCCCCACCCCGGCCCGTGCACCGCTGGGTCTCCCATCCTCCCTCGCGCCTCTGACCCCAGGAGGCCACGCGTGGGCGCCCCACGTCGCCCGACGCCACCCCTGCCCGTGACAACCCCATGGTTGGCACTGTAGCCACCCAAGCCCCACCCCACGGAGGGCCCTGCAACCGGGCCCTCGCCCCGTGTGCCCACACCTGAGCCCGGGGCCTCTGTCACGCCGCCCCCTGCCCCTCACCTGGGCCTGGCCCTCTCCCCTCACTGACCTTCCTCAAGCCCAGGTCTGTGTCCTCCTCCTCCAGCCATCTGGGTGGGTGCCCTACGGTGCTACCCCAGCTGCCCTGCTCCTCCCTCCTCGGCCCCATCTGCCGACGCCTTGTGCTCTCTCACAAGTGCACCTGCGTCTGCAATCCCCAGCCAAGCCCAGCTGTCCCAGGGTCCCTGCGTCCCTCCCTCTCCAAGCAGAAGCCCACCGAACTTTGCTCTTTTAATTCTTGACAGGGCTTGACAGCTATATAGTAATCTCCGGGCCTCAGAATAATCCCATCAGCCAGAAAAAACATAATGATCCCCATTTTCCCAGCTGCAGATCGAAAGCCATTGGAATGTGGCCGACCCTCCTCTGTGGGTTTCCTTCCCTGTTTTTGCCTCCCCGGCACGGGCAGGGAGATCCGCCCACCAGCTCTTCTCAATCGTGACTTTGACTGGATCCGGAAAGGCTTAGCTGGAAGGGGCAGCCGTGGGTGGCAGTCCAGACATGTGCCCGCAAGCCCTGGGGAGGGGGTGGGGGTGGGGTGGGGGCGGGTTCAACATCTGGGGCGCTGCTGGCTCAGCTCGGCCTCTCTGACCTGTGTGAGCTCCTTGAAGCTGCTGAGGAGAAAGAGAGGGAGAGAGAGGGAGGGAGAGAGAGAGAGAGGGGGGAAGGAAATACTTTTCAGAGTCAGGCGAGCTAATGTTTCAACTGTTTAAAGCTACACTGCAAAACTGGAGCCTGGGCATGGTACTGGCAATAATGATTTTTCTGGAACTTTTTAAGTTCCTGTGAGTCTGATTTACCCGTGTGCAGCCCACGAGGAGGCCGGTGGCTTTGTTGTTGGAAAGCAATTGGGCGCCCGTTTCCTGTCAGCCTTTGCTCCCTGCCCGTCTCTCCCTGCAGCTGTCATGCTGCCAGAATGTTCCTGGGGTCAGATCTCCTTCAGCGTCCCCTGTGGAAACTGAAGCCACGGGGATTTTCCACCCTGCTTCAAAAGGGTCATTTTAAATGTATATGGGGAGCTGGGGTGTAGCTCGGTGGCAGAGCGCTTGCCTAGTATCTTCTAGGCCTGGGGTTCTAGGCCCAGCATTGCAAAAGAGTAACAGTCAAAATAAAAAAACCATGCTGTGCGCCCTGGCGCACGCCTGTAATCCCAGCGACTTGGGAGGCTGGGGCAGGAGGATCACGAATTCGAGGCCAGAGGCAGTCTTTGTAATTTAGTGAGACCCTGTCTCAAAATTTAAAAGTAAAAAAGGGGCTGGAGGTGCCGCTCAGTGGCACAGCAGTTGCCTACCATGGGCAAGGCCCCAGGTTCAACCCCCCAGTACTACCAAGAAATAAGAACATAAGAAAATTGGGGGGAAAGTACTGGCATGGTTGTGTATGTGTGTATGTGTATACATGCCGGTGGGTATTGTGCACCTACGTACAATGTACACACTTTATCCATATATGTGTATAGCACGTATGCATGTATATAGAAACGCTGGCAATGTAATTGAGGTATATAGTTTTTCAAAAATCAGTACAAAAATGTGCACAGTTAAAAACCAACCCTGAGCCGAGCGTGGCGGAGCCTACCTGTAATCTCAACACGCAAGAGGCTGAGGCAGGAGGACCAAGAGTTCTTGGCCAGCTTGGCTACATAGCAAGATCCTGTCCCAAAAACAAATAAATGGACAAAAGTCAATCCTCTACCTGTCCAACGTCCCTCTCTGGATGCACTTGCTGATAAGCATTTTTAATATTTCCGTCCAGAAGTAGTCTGTGGCTGGGGCAGGGCTTGGGGGTGGCATTCAGTAGTAGAGTGCTTGCTTAGTATGTATGAGGCCCTGCAACCCCTACCTCCAAAATATGTTGTTGTAGGTGCTGTTTGACTCATAATGACCTGATGTACAACAGAACAAAACGCACCCTGGTACTGTGCTATACCTGGCACTATGTCAATGCTTCTCTGCTATTTATAAGGTTTTTGATGGCTAAGTGTTTTGGGAGTGGGCGGCCAGGTCCTTCTCCCTAGCCTGCAGTACCTGGTGTTCCCAGGGGGTCTCCCATCCAAGGACTAACTAGGCCCAACCCAGCTTAGCTTCTGAGATCAGGTGGGATCAGATATGTAAATGTATGTATCTTTATACATGTATGTATGCATTTATAAATTCATATATATGTAAAGTCATATATAAATATATACATGGAGGATATTAAACAGCTGGAAAGTTGGAATTAGATTTTACTAGACACACAGGTCTGTCCTATAACCAGTCCCTTACTGTTTAAGCTGTCACCTGTGTTTTGCTGTTATAAACCAAGCTGCAGTGAATAGACAGATCCATGTATGGGCAAATACAGAGTGGACATGAGCGGGCTTCAGCTGTGCACAGACACTTTAAACGCCCCCTGTCGCCCAGCACTGTGCTTCACGCCTGGGGTCCCAGCGACTCAGGAGGCAGAGGCAGGAGGACTGCAAGTTTGAGGCCAGAGGCAGCCTGTAACACCTCAAAATAAGAAAGGAGCCCAGGGCTCGGCCTGGTGGTGGAGCACTTGCCTGCCATGCGGGAGGACCTGGGCTCAGCCCCCACTCCCGGAAGACCTCCCTGCCTTCTTGCTCGGGTCCAGCTACGTGGACTTCCCAGGCGTGGCCAGTTCAAAGGCCGCGTCCCGTCCACGGCCAGTCTTCTTAGCAGGAAGGTGGGAGGCCTGTTTCCTCAGGAGGCCAGCCCAGATACCATCCAGGGGCCTGGAATGTCCTGTCCAGGAGGTCAGCGGCAGCCCCGGGTCCCACCCCTGTCTCTTGATCTCACCCCTCTCTTAGAGAGTCTGACTCCTGGGGCAGGGATGAAACCTAGGCTTCTGTCTCTTCCACAGTCAGCCCCAAGTTCAGGAAACCCTGGCGCCCCGAGTCTGCGAAGCTCTAAGGCTAACAACCCCAAATCCCTGAGCTTGGGGGTCCTTGCAAGAGGGGGAGACAGGGTGTGGCCTGTGCTCCCTGGGGGCGGAGGTGGCTGAATTTGGTTTATCTCACAGCGCTGGGCCAGAGCCCAGGTACTCGCACACGCTAGGCAAGTGCTCTGCCCCTGAGCTGCACCCCGAGCCCGCCCAGGCACTAAGATTGTAGCCCAAGGTGCCTCATGAACCATTTGGCTGTTGCTGATGGTGCACGTGTGCGCGTGTGGCCTGCTGTGCGTGCTAGGGTGGAACCTAGAGCCTCACATGTGCTACACACACACTGCACCCCTGAGCCCAAGCCCCAGCCCCTCTCCGTTGCTTTCCAACTGTGTGTATCAAGGCAGGGCTGGGGGGTCCTTCGGGGTTGACGCAGGCCAGGTGCTTGGGAAGCCGTTTGCAATTCTCTCCCGCAGCGCTGAGCTTCACACTGTGTTTCCCTGCCACGTGAAGGGCATTGTCATTTGGAGGTCAGGCCTCTCCCCATGGCTCAATCTCTTTTCGGTCCTGTTCTTCCATTTTGGCAGCTGGACACTGGGCGAGGATTAGTAAGTGGATCAGAACTGTTCATTTGTTTGGCTTCTGCAAGCCAGCGCTTTAAAATTGTATTGCGCTGAGCACTGGCGCGCATAGCTCAGTGGTAGAGCCCTTGGCCCATGGGTACAGTGCCCTGGCTTCCATCCCCAGCCCTGCAAAAGTTTTTTAAAAAATGAATTGCATCTTTAAGTACGAAGTGCTTCGTAAAAGCGTATCATGTACACGTGAGAAGGAAAAGGTGCGAGAGTAATAAAACTCTGGGCACGGTGGCCCACGCCTTTAATCCCAGCAACTAAACTCAGGAGGCGGAGGCAGGGGCATGCAGGTTCGAGGCCAGAGGCAGCCTGGGTAATTTTGCAAGACTCTGACTCAAGATGCAAAGTAAAAAATGGGCTGGGGATGCGGCTCAGTAGTTGAGAACGTTGCAAAAATAAGTATGCATGAGCCGGGCGCCGTGGCACACGCCTGTCATCCCAGCGGCTCGGGAGGCAGAGGCAGGAGGATCGCAAGTCCGAGACCAGAGGCAGTCTGCATAACTTAGCGAGACCCTGTCTCAAAAAGTAAAAAAAATGGGCTGGGGGTGCAGCTCAGTGGTCCAGCACTTGCAGAGCATGCAGGTGCGAGGACATGGGTTCAAAAAAAAAGTATGCATGAGGCCCTGGGTTCAACTCCCCAGTACTGCAAAACAACAACAATAGCAATAACAATAATAATAATAAAACCAGGGCTGGTGATGTGGTTCAGTGGGAGAGTGCTCGCCCAGCATAGGTGAGGCCCTGACTTTAACCCTCAGCACCGAAAAAAAAAAAAAAAGAAAAGGCATAATAAACTAACACTCAGCTCTGGAAGTAGAACATTGTCCCCTGTTGACCCTTGCCTGGTTGGTCCCTGTACTATTTTTAAAGTATGCTTGTTGACATTTGTTTTCTTCCCTGCGTGTTTTTTGCTACGACTGTCTTGACCGTCCTGTGCTGAGCCGTCAGACTGTAGGCACCACACAAAGTTCTGGGCCGGGAAGAAGGGAAGAGAAGAGAGAAAACGGGGCAGAAGGCCATGTGCGCGGAACTTTCATCATAGTGTGCTGTTACACTTGTCCGATTTGATTAGTTGTTAATCTGTGCTAGTTTGTGTTTTGGGGTTTTTTTGTTTGGTTGGTTTTGGGTTTTGCGGTGCTTCAGGGTTCCACCCATGGCCTTACGCGTGCTTTGCAAGCGCTGTGCCGCTGAGCTGCACACCCAGCCCGTTTTTATTTTTTGGGACAGGGTCTCACTAAGGTACGCAGGCTGCCTCTGGCCTCCAGCTTGCTGCCTGCGCCTCGCAAGACACTGGGATGACAGGCATGGCCTCCACGCCCAGCTCCTTGTTGTTGATCTCTTTCTGTGCCTAATTTGTACATTAAGCTTTATCAAATGTGGTGTGTGTAAGAGACACATTGTATAGTAGAGGTGGGACGTGGTGCAGGCACCACCGGGACTCTGGGGACATATCCAAAGGTGTCCTAAATCCAGTGGCTGATGTCCTTATAAGAGGAAGAGAGCGCTGGCTGCGGTGGCACACACCTATATGCCCAGAGATTCAGGAGGCCGAGGCAGGAGGATGGAGAATTTGAGGCCACAGGCAGCCTGTGCAACTTAGCAAGACCTTGTCACAAAATAAAAAATTGTTGGGGTTCAGCTCGAGCCCTGCAAAGGTTCAGAACGTGGCCTCAACACTGGGCGAATCCCAGGACTCTCGGGGCTGAGAGCTGGTCGATGGCACCAAGAAGGACCTCGGGAGCCTTCTTATTACAAAAGAAACGAGGTTTTATTAAACAGGGGAGGGAACGAGGCTGGAGATGTCGTGGATGTCGATGGTCTGCGCTGACCTTGCCTCTTGCAGCTCGCCTTCTCTACCGTCCTCCTTCCCGGGCACAGGGGGAATTGGAGAGCGCTTCATGTCTTGATGGACGCCTTCAGCTCTTTAGCGTCTCTGGGCTTAACATGGCGTCTTGACAGAAGGTCGGGTTGGTTGGAGGTGCAGAGGAGGGAGCGATGGGCCAGGTTGACAGGTCCGAGTGACAGGTGGAGTGCAGGAGGATAGAGGCAAAAGGAATACTGGGGGTGGGGGAGTCAAAGGCCTGTTTAAGTACCCTACTGGAGGGGGTGGCTAGGGAGCAACCAATCAGGGCAGGGGTCGTGTCTGGGGCACTGTCATGCAAATGGGGGCTTGAGATTTTGCAACTTTGATAGGTGGGTAGGGAGCAGGCCAGGCCAATCAAGACCGTTCCCTTATTGACCCAATCAGGTGGCCCCGGGTAGCCAATCAGATTGAAGGAGGCCACCCCCGACCTAGGCTGTTTGGGGGCCTCGATGGGAGGGGTAGGAGTGAAGGGCCCGGGTGTGGGGCAAAAGTGACCTGTTGCTATTTTGCCCAATAGAGTTTAATGAGGGAAAAGGACCAGGATGTAGGCTAAAGGTCACCAGCCCGAAAGGATAGCAGTCAGTCCCCCAAGAGGGCCAGTCGGGCCTTTTTCTTGGTGATCCTGTCTTTTACCTCCAGGGGCTCTTACTCCCTGGAGGATAGATGTCAGCCCTCCAGGGAGATCAGGTGGGCCCCGCCTCAGGAGCACACTCTAGGGTTCCCCCACATCTTCTCCTACAAAAAATGTAAGTGGCAGGGGTGCCGCTCAGTGGTGGAGCCCTTATCAACCACGCACGAAGCCTTGGTTCGACCCTCAGTACTGAAAAAGGGAAAAAAGCAGAAAAAGACTGAGGGAGAAGGAACACAGAGACCCACGAGCCAGGAAAGGCCAGGGTCATAGGAAGGCGGCTTTTGGCATGGGGTGGTACCAGCCAAGACCCTGTCCAAGCCAGTGGGCAGCCACTAGGGCAGGGAGAAGGGTAGGGGCAGATTCTCCACCAGGGCTCGGGAGGGCCAGCCCTGCCCAAACCTTGATTGTGGACTTCAGGCCTCGCAGCTGGCAGCGGCCATTGCTGCCGCTGCTTCCTGCCCCCCAGCTTGTGATTATTTGTTCTGGTAGCCACAGGGAATGAACACGGCAGATCTGAGGCTGGGCCTCCAAGTGCCGGCCTGCCTCTCAGGTGGCCACCTGCCCATGGCCCTGGCCAACTGCTCTCCACCAGGACTTCCCAGCCTCCCAGCAAGGCCACACTGGGCTTGTCCATGGAAGGGTGTGTGTAAGGTCTGTGCAAAGGCCACTCGGTTTTGCACAAGGGATTTGAAGGGCTGGGCGTGGCATGCAGGCTCAGAATCCCAGCACCTGGGAGGCTGAGGTGGGAGGATGGTGAGTTCCAGGCCAGCCTGGACCTCGAGAGACCCTGCCTCGGCCTCGCGAGATCTCCTCTCCAGGTGGAGGCGGAACTGGGTGCAGTGGCCACGCCTATCAACACAGTGCTGGGAGGCTGAGGTGGGAGGGTCTGCGCTATGTAGTGAGACCCTATCTAAAAAAAAAAGAAAGAAAGAAAGAAAGAAAGAAAGAAAGCAGGCCTGGGGCCTGGAGGGTGGGGACACAGACCTCAAGAGCCATCAGCAAGTGGCCGGGCTCAGCCACGCTCCATCCTGAGAGGGTGGTGGCAGTGCTGTGGTCAGCTCAGTGGCCGGAAAGGCTCTATTCACGAGGAGTGACCTGGATGGCAGGGCTCCGTGAGCAGAGGGAACTCGCAAGCCTGGCACCCCGGGGACCCAGAGAAGGCCCAGGAGCAGGAGGCCGGGCTGAGCAGGGGCCAGGCTCCCTGTCCATGGTGCTGGCCAGAGGCAGAAAGGCTGCTGCGGTCGAGGTGTGCGCGAGGTGGGGAGGCTGTGGGCTTTGCCAGTGAGACGTGCGCACAGCTGTGCTCCCCGGAGGCCGACGCCCCCACACTCCTCAGCCTCTAGCCACACGCCCTTGCCCTGTCATGGGTCAGGATGGTGGATATAGCTGTTGTGTGCTGAGGGATTCCAGGGCCCCCCAATGACGCCAGAATCCATGGATGCTCAGGGCCCTTTTCTGGATTTTTTTTTTAAAGCAAGGGCTCTCTGTGTGACCCAGCCTGGCCTGGAACTCACAATCCTCCTGCCTCAGCCTCCTAAGTCCTGGGAGCACGTGTGTGTGCCACCACCTCTGCACGTCAAGCCCCTTCTATAAAACCGAGCGGCATTTGCACAGAACCTATGGACATGCTCTCATAGTCTCTTCCTTCCCCTTCCCTCTCCCCTCCCCTCCCCTTTCCCCTTCCCTCCCTTCCCTTCCTTTCCCTTCCCTTCCCATACTGGGGGTTGGACCCAGGGCCTCGAGCCTGCATGCTCTGCAAGTGCTGGACCACTGAGCCACACCCCCAGCCCATTTTTTTTACTTTTTGAGACAGGGTCTCTCTAAGTTATGCAGACTGCCTCTGGTCTCGAACTTGTGATCCTCCTGCCTCTGCCTCCCAAGCCACTGGATGACAGCCGGGGACACCACGCCCAGCTCTTTTTTTTTACTTTTTATCTTGAGATAGGGTCTTGTTATTCAGGCTGCCTGTGGCTTTGAACCTGAGATCCTCCTGCCTCTGCCTCCCAGGTTGTTGGGATGACATGCGGGAGCCACCACGCCCAACATTTCCTATAAACTTTCAGCCTTCTCTAGATGACAGAATACCTGATAAAATGTAAATGCCGTGCACATAACTGTTAGACTATATTGTTTAGGGAGTAAGGACAAGACAAATCATGTGTATATGCTGTACTGGTGCAACCTTTTTTCTTTTCTTCTCTTTTCCTACCTTCCTTCCTTTCTTCCTTTCTTTTCTTCTTTCTTTCTTTCCTCTCTCTTTTTAATATTCTTGACCCACCATTGCTTGAGTTCCTACATAGAACCTGTGGATATGGAGAGCTGGTGCTATTTGTTGGTGCAGCGAGCCTCATCCTCATACTATCTAAAGGCAGGTTCCTGGATCCCACACTCTGCCAGGATTTTTGTTTGTTTGTTTGTTTTGTTTCATTGAGACAGGGTCTCTCGAGGCACAGGCTGGCAGGGAACTTGCTGTCCTCCTGACTCCTGAGTGCTGAATGACCGGTGTGTGCCAGCAGCAGATACTTTCTGACTGCTTGTTCTCTGAGGAGGAGAGGGTGGCACCATCCAAGTCTTGTCTCACTCTCCGGGGCGATGAGCTGGAGGAGGGGCAGGACAGACACAGCCTGGCGCGGAGGAGGCAGGCTGGGTGCTGAGATCAGGGGCGGGGGAGGGGTGCTGGAGCCGCTCAAGGGCATGCTCGGTGGGGTGAGTGGTGTCCGTGGGATCTGTCCCAGCCCTGACTGCTTCCTAATTAGGGAGAATACTCACAAGACCGCTCACTCGCTTGAGAGTCAGCAGTCTGGGAAGATAGCGACACTCGGGGAAACCAAGGCATGGAGGGGTCTGGGCACATATCCCCGGGGTCAAATGCTGGACCTCTGCTTCCCACAACACCAGCCTGGCCTGGCAAGGAGCCCGTGCCCATTCCCGCATGGGAAAGAGGTGCGCGATTGAGGAGCTGCATTCTTGGTGCCCCGGGAAGGTGCGCAAGGGCAGGAAGACAGAACCGCAAAGACACCTATGCACAGGTATCATGCCTCTGACTCCTTGCCAAGCATAGACGCCAAGCATGATCTAGGCCCTTGCCTTCCAGGGACACCCTCAGCTGAGAGGGGGAGGCAAGTGCAAAGGGGCCCTGTCACAGTGCAGTAAAGAAATACTGAGTGCTCAGCGCAGAGCAGCTACTGTTGCGGGAGGTGGGACTTTTAGGATAGGCTTTGAAGGATGGAGAGGAGTTTGCCAATGCGGGGGATTACAAACAAAGCAGAACTCGGCACGTCCAGGGAATTTACTTATGTGACCAGCAAATAATTGTTGAAGGCTGACCAGGTGCTGAGCACCATGCTAGGCTCCGTGTGGCCCGAACATAGGGCTGCCGGGATGAGGGCGGTTACGGAAGGGCACGCTAGTAGCAAAGGGATGAGGACCATTCAGCACCTTGTTTGTTTCAGATCATATGCCAGGGCCCGTGGTGACAGGTGGGGCAGCAAGAACAGAGGAAAATGACTGCCCACAGAACTGTCTGGGTTTCTCAGGACCTGAGTGTCTGTGTCCAACCTATAGAGACTACAGCAGAGGTCAGAGCCACCAGAGTTGGTCTGAAAGGCACCCACAGGAGCCAATGCAGAGGGAGGCACTCGCTGTCTGCCAGGCTGCCTATCAGTCTGGGTTGGCAGGAAACGGCCATTATGTAAGATCGCCCCAGGATCGTTTAGCCGTAGCTAATGCCCATTAACTGGGAGAGAAAACAGCTTTTATCAACCGGTAGATAGGCTGTTAATTGGCGTCTGATTACCCAGATTGCAGGATCCTCTGCACGCTGCTTGTAAACCCCATTCACTGTGACCATGCCTCTGACTGTGCAGACACTTCCTGTGTCCCTGGACGTGGAGCCTGTGGCTCCCCTTGACCTGTACTAGGGAGCTTGGCCTGGCGCTCGGGAGAGAGCAGGGCTCGGGTATGCGCGAGCCCAAGCGCCAGGAGCTGCTCCGGCGCAGGGCCTGTGGGTGGCTGCCGGACGTGGAGCTCGCAGCCCAATTCAAAGCACGCAGCACCGGCCCCGCAGTCTCCAAGAGGCGGTGAACTTGCTTAGAGCCGGCGCTCCTATCGCCCTGGGGGCTTTCACGCAAGAGCTGGTGCGGTGATGGGTTCCCGAGACCCACGTCCCAAGTTCATTTCATAGATGATCCTGGTTTTGGGTTTTTTGTAATGCGAGGACGGGAAAACAGGGCCTCTCACGTGCTCAGAAGGCACCGGGGCAGAACCCATGGCCTTGAGCATGCCCAGCAGGCACCAGGGCCTCGCCCACGCCCCATAGGTGCTAGGGGCGGAACCCATGACCTCGCGCATGCTCCACAGGTGCTGGGGGGGGGGGCAGAACCCATGGCCTCGCGCATGCCCCATAGGTACTAGGGGCGGAACACATGACCACGCGCATGCTCCACAGGTGCCAGGGGGGCGGAACCCATGGCCTTTCGCATGCCCCGCAGGTGCCAGGGGCAGAACCCAGGACTATGCTCATGCTCGACAGGTGCCAGGGATGGAACCCAGGGCCTCGTGCATGCTCGACAGGCACCAGGGGGGCCCAGAACCCAAGGCCTCCAGCATGCTTGGAACTCATGGCTTCGCGCATGCTCAGTAAATGCCACAGGGCCTCCCACTGGCTAAGCAGATGCTGGGGAGAAGCAGAGCCCAGAGCCTTGCGCACGCTCTGCAGGCACCAGGAGCGTGGAACCCAGGCACCCAGGGGCAGACATCAAAGGTGGAACTCAAGTCTGTGCGCATGCTCAGTAAATGCCACAGGGCCTCCCACTGGCTAAGCAGAGGCTGGGGAGAAGCAGAGCCCAGAGCCTTGCGCATGCTCGGCGGGCGTTCTGCCACTGCGCCCTGGTACAGCTCTACTTTGCCTGAGTTCCTAAGGGCACAGTTCGGTGGCGTTAAGTACATTCACGCCGTTGTGCAGCCATCACCACCATCCGTCTTCAGAGCTCCATCCCCATTAAACTGGTTCTCCATGCCCACCAGCCCCAGCAACCAGCATTCTGACTTCTGTCTCTGCATTTGACGACTCTCCCAGGAGTGGAATCAAACAGGATGTGTCTGCCTGAGGCTGCCTTATTGCACTCAGCATCATGTCCTCAAGTTTCCTCCCTGTGGTGGCCTGTCAGATTTTGTATGCACAGCCCTCCTCCTGTATCCATAGGCGATTGGTTCCAAGACCCACGCCCAGTCCCCAAATCCATGTATATGATCATGTGGTATTTGGATAGAACCTTCATTCTCCTGTAGACTTCAAATCATCTTTTTGTTATTGTTAGGTCCTGTCCATTTGGGTCCAACTCATGGCCACCCTACATACAACAGAATGAAACACTGCCTGGCACTGTGTCATTTTATATTTGAGCCGTTGTTGCAGCCCATGTGTCTCTTCTCATTTTGAGTCGTGCCACATCAGCAAAAGGAGATCCCAGAGGCCTTACTCCATTCACGTCATTAAGGTCAAATCTACTTCGAGGAGGCAACTCCTCCCCAGTCATTTCTTGAATGCCTTCCAGACTGGGGAGCTCATTTTCTGGCATTATATTTGACAGTGCCTTTCTGCTATTCATAGAGTTTTCAGTGGCTGATTATTTCAGGAGTGGGCTGCCAAGTCCTTCTCCCTAGTCTGTCTTAGTCTGGAAACTCAGTTGAAACCTGCCCACCATGGGTGGCCCTGCTGGGATCTGAGATATCGGGGGCATAATTTTCAGCATCACAGCAACATGCAAACCCTCACAGCACAACAAGCTGACAGACGCATGGGGGGCAATCATCTCTGAATGACTTAAAATACCTAACACATATAAATGCTATGTAAATAATTGTGCTGTATGGTTTAGGGAACAAGGACAACATATCAAAGTCCATACATGTTCGGGACAGATGTCATTCCTTCTCCACCGTCCTCCCAACTACCTTTAGCATACTTTTTTGTTGTTTTATGGTGCTAGTGATCAAACCCAGGTCCCCCACACGCTAGGCAAGCTTTTTACCACAGTGCTGAAATACTGTTTTATCTCCCTTGAGAGAGGCTATCCTGGGCCTCGCCATCCTCCCACCTCAGCCTCCTGGGCAGAGCGCTTGCAGAGCATGCACAAGGCTCTGGGTTCAACCCCCAAGTACTACCAAAATGGAAAAAAAAAAAAAAAAGAAGCTATACACCTCATCTCATAGACTTTAAACCCTCTCTAGATGACATAGAATACCAGGAACAAGGTGCATGTAAGGCAAATAGTTGCTACACTGTATTGTTTAGAGAATAACTTCAGGGAATAAAAGTCTACATGTTCAGGGAATAAAAATCCACATGTTCAGGGAATAAAAGTCCACATGTTCAGGGAATAAAAGTCTACATGTTCAGGGAATAAAAATCCACATGTTCAGGGAATAAAAGTCTACATGTTCAGGGAATAAAAGTCTACATATTCAGGGAATAAAAGTCTACATGTTTGGTATAGATGATTTTTTTTTTTTTCCTCCTGTTGGCTGGGCCAGCTCTGTCCCCCTCCTCATCTCTCCAGCCCCTGGATGTAGCCCCTTTTTCCTTTATCAAGCCTCCTTATGTGTCATCCACTTGACCTGACTTGCTGCCGCTGGGGAACCCGAGCCCCAGAGATGCTGAGGAGGATTCCCTCCCCTCATCCTGAACATGGGTGCAGGAGAGTGGCCGGGCTCACACCAGAGCAGCTCCTCCCACCCTGGTGGCCCATCAGTGTTTCCAGCCCTGCAGCCGTGCGCTGACCCGGGGCCCTGGCGCCCCTGGCGGTTTCTCGGGGTCTGTGCTGCTCTTCCTTGCCCCCGATGTCTGCCCTCCACGCACTCCATTCATTATCTTAGGCCGAAGCCCGGATATTCGATTTTTCTAAATCATGCAGGGCCCGGTGCGTCATCCCCTTCCACACATGGTTTCCAAGGGCTTTTTCCAGGCTCCTGGGAGCTCCCAGGCGTGGGCTGCCCTCTTCCAAGTGCAGGGCTGGAGGCTGTCTGGCCAGGAGGGAGGGCAGCGGGGCCTGGGGAAGGTCTCCCTCCGCCCCTTCCTTCTCCCAGGCAGCCCCCGTGGGCGTCAGCCCTCAGCACAGGCTGGGTCGCCGGAGTCTCCACCCTCACTCTGGCTCCCTCCCTCCATGCTACCAAATGCTCCACTTGGTCCTGCCTGGCTCTTGTCCCTGGGTGCTGGGCCCAAGCGTCCAGGGCCCCTGGCCCCTCTGTTCCACCGCAGACTCGGGGCCTCCTTTCGGCTTCAAGGGGCTTCTCTGAACAGGTTCCTGTGCTGCCTGGCTTTGTTGCAACCTGCCTTCCCGGCGTGGCCAGGCTCCCGCCTCCCCCACCTGGCCGTTCTTCTGGATTAAGCAATGTCTTTTTTTTTTTGACAGAACTTGGGGTCTGAACCCAGGACCTCCCACATCTTTTGCAAGTTCTCTACCACTGGGCTGCACCCCTAGCCTGCTTTGTAAATTTTTTATCTTGAGACAGGGTCTCGCTAAATTACGCAGGCTGCCTCTGGCCTCGAACCTGCGAGCCTCCTGCCTCCACCTCCTGAGTTGCTGGATTTAGAGGTGTGCGCCCCCGCATCTGGCTTAGCAATGTCCTGATTAGGTGGTTTTCTAAGTGAGTCACTTGGGATGAAATGGCCTCGAGCCTGCCTTTGGTGGCTGTGGGCTGCCCGGGTGCCGGGCTCTGCAGCCTCGTGTGGAGCCCTGAGTTCCCTCTGCCCTTGGGCTTGGCCAAGCCTGTGTCCCATCTGGGGAGACACTGTGACCGGGAGTATAAGCCAGCTCCCGTTGGCCCCCCATGCCTTAGCTGCGGGCATTCCCACCATCCTGCTCAGCCCAGCATGGCCAGCACTAGCCAGGGCCCCCAGCTCTGTGTCCCGTAAGCCCCTAGGCTGCCTCAGTTTCCCCATCTGTCAAACAGAGCCGAGCCTCCTCGAGGGCTGGCACACACAAGGCGGAGGACATAACAGTCGCTGGGGGGTCGCTCAGAGATAGAGGGCTTGCCTGGCCCGTGCGCAGCCCTGGACTCCGTCCTCAGCACCCCACACCAGCAGCGCATCTCCTGTGATTTTAAGCATTGGGGCTGAGCCCAGGGGCCTCTTTCTGTAGAGAAAGAGTGGCAGGTGTCACAGAGGTTTGAAAGCTATCGGAATGGGAGCAGGCGGCTTTGCAGGCAGTCGCGGGGGGTGGGATTTCACCCCGTGTCCACCGCGCTCCGTCCTCCTCCTCCCGCCTCTTCCCCCTCCCTGTCCGTGTCTGTCTCCTCTGAGGACACTGGCGCCATGAATTTAGGGCCCCCTCACCTGGGGTGACTCCATCTCAAGATCAGGGGTCGATGTCGCCCCTCTGCATCCTAACGCCCAGGACCCTCTTCCGAGGGCCTCTCGCTCACAGGCTGCTCAGGTCGGGAGCCACTGTTCAGCCCGCTGCAGGCGCCGTGTGAGTCTGCTCTCGAGCCACGTGGCAAAATATCTGAGTAAACCAACTCAGGAGGAGGAAAGGATTGCTGCCCACCCTCGAGTCTAATCCACGCTCTTGTGGCATTTTTGGAGGCCACAGAACCAGAGGCGGATTAGAACTGCACTTGGATTGGATTTGAGGCTGAGCGCTGGGTCCCCCGCTGGGTGGAGAGCTCTTGACCACAAATCCAATCCCCAGGCATCAAATCCACACCTGATTTTGTGGCCCTCTAAAAATACTGAAAGGGTGCCATCAGATTAGAGAGTATACGGTGTTTGGCTCAGCGTTTCAGAGGTTTTAGTCCATCATCAGTTGGCTCTGGGCAGGTGGGTTCCATGCCCCGGCCAGGCTGGCAAAGATCAGGTGGGCGCCCTGCCTATCCCCACAGCCAACAGTCTCTCTCAACTGCTGTGTGACCTCAGCCAGCCCCTTAACCTCTCTGTTCTGTCAGTACCCAATTAAAGAAAAACAGGTTGTGATGATCACATGCAAGAAGTGACAAGAAACTAAGCTTGGTGACACATGCCTGTGACCCCAGTGACTTAGGAGGCAGTCGGATCACAGGTTCACAGCCAGAGGCAAGCTACATAATTTGGTGACACCCTGTCCCAAAATAAAAAATAAAACGCTGGGCACAGTGGCTCACGCCTGGAATCCCAGTGGCTCGGGAGGCGGAGGCAGAAGGATCGCAAGTTCGAGACCAGAGGCAGTCTGCGTAACTTGGGGAGACCCTGTCTCAAAAAGTAAAAAAAAAAAAATGGGCTGAGGGTGCAGTTCAGTGGTCCAGCACTTGCAGAGCATGCAGGCTCGAGGCCCTGGGTTCAACCCCCACTACCCCAAAAAGAAATTTAAAAATTAAAAATAAATAAATAAATACATAAAATTTAAAAAATAAATAAATAAAAAGTGGGCTGGGGGCACAGCCCAGTGGTAGAGCGCTTGCAAAGTGTGCCTAAGGCCCTGGATTCAACACCCTGGCACCTCAAAAACAAAAAACAAACAAAAAACACCCAAAAAGTGACCAGAAAACTCTGTGGACGACGCCTTGGCCAGGGGCTGGTGGGTGTTGTCTCCCTTGCAGGCAGCCAGAAGCCAGCTCAGGACAAGGCCACCGGGGCTGACCTCAGGCACTTGGTTCTGGCTTCGGTCATGCAGCATGGGCCAGCGGCTCAAGCGGGCCCCTGGGTGGGCTGGTCACCCCCTGGGTCTCACCTCATCTTACTCAGCCCCTGTCGCCCCCCCAGGACCGAGCCTCCCACCGTCCCGACCGGGCCTGGGATGGGTAATGGTGTGAAGGAAGGTTCAGTGCGCCTACGTGAAGATGCCGATGCTGTCCTCTCCCCGTCTGTCTCCTCCAAGGCAAGTAGCTGGCCTCCCGGCCTCGCTCGGTCCCCCTACCCTCCTGCTTCTGTGTCTGGGCCCCCGATACCAATCACGCCGCCCTGGGAAGCTGCTGCCTTCTATTCCGGCCAGAGCCCCTCGGTGACGTCAGTCCAGCCAGCCCAGACATCTGGCCAGAAGCCAAAGCCTCTCCCAGAATGGGTTGCGAGACCGGGGACCTTAGGAGATGACCTTGAGGCCGGGATCAGCCCTCAGCTCCGTGACCACTGATCTGTGGTGGGCAGCCGCAGCCGGCTCTGCCAAGTCCCCGTATTCATCTCCGAGGCCAGCGCTTCCGTCGGAGGAGCGACCTGCTCTTAAAGAAGCCAGGGCACAAAAAGAGAAACAGAGACAGTCAGAGGTTGGCACCGTGGCACACTCCTATAATCCCGGTGACCTGGGAGGCAGAGGCAGGAGGATTGCGGGCTCAAGGCCAGGGCCAGCCTAGGCAATGCAGCAAGACCCTGACTCAAAAAATTAAAAAGTTGCCGGGCGCAGTGGCGCACACCTGTAATCCCAGCAGCTCTGGAGGCGGAGGCAGGAGGATTGCAAGTTCGAGACCAGAGGCAGTGTGCGTCACTTAGTGAGACCCTGTCTCAAAAATGTAAAAAAATGAGCTGAGGGCGCAGCTCTGTGGTCCAGCACTTGCAGAGCATGCAGGCTCAAGGCCCTGGGTTCAACCTCCAGTACTGAAAAAAAACAGGCGGGTGGGGTGAACTCAGGTGTAGGCCAGTGGTGGAGTATTTGCTGGCCCTGGATTCAACCCTCTTCAAAAAAAAAAAAAAAAAGAATGGAAAGAATAAGGAAACAAAAAAGGCGATCGGGCCGTCACTGGTCACCATGGGACCAGGGCCTCTGCTGCCCCACGGGTCTCCCAGCTGCAACCAGAACACAGGGCGACCCGGCCCCACAGTCCTCACTCAGAGCCTCACCGGTGTCCTCCCTGAAGTGTGTCAAAGTCCACAGGGTCAAAAGCTGAGCCGGCCCCGCCCTGCCATCCTCCTGACCTTTCCCCGAGTCCCATGTGGCACCTGAGCATGCCAGGCAGGTGGGAGGACTCGCTCTCCAGGGCCAGCCACCAGGTCACTGACAGGGGTTTGAGGCACAGAGCAGGCATGTCCCTCAGAGGCCAGCGGACTGGCCTCAGAACATGAAGACTGTGTAGACGTGGCTGCCCTCTGTTGCCAAGAGGGGGCTGCAGGACGGATTTCACCTCATGGCAGAGCCAAGGCAGCGTCTGCCATGGAGCCACCCAACGAGATGCCCCTGCGCCTGTCACCCTTGAGGCACACACAAGTGCCCGCCCACTTCTGTCCTGACAGTAGTGGTCCCGGTCCCTATAGCCAGCCCCTTGGCAGGGCAGAGGATCACACTCTGGAAAGTCTCACTGATGTGGCCAAGGACCTGATCACTGAGCGGGGAGCAGCGGCACCTGCCTGGGACCCCAGCGCTCAGGAGGCTGAGGCGCGAGGATGGCGAGCTCCAGGTCAGCCTGGGCCTCGCGAGACCGTGTCTCAACCTCGGGAGATCTCGTCTCCAGCTGGGGTCGGAGCCAGGCGCAGTGGCCACGCCTGGGAGCCCAGTGTTCTGGAGGCTGAGGTGGGAGGATGGCGAGTTCCAGGCCAGCCTGGGCTACATGGTGAGACCCTGTCTCAAACAGAGAAAGCAATGGTGGTGAATTTTAAGAACTATCAACGGCATGGGAAGTAGGCTGGCGAAAGAGCTGGAAGGAACAGGTTATGTCCGTGTCTGGTTCGAAGGCAAGAGGAGGGTCTGTGTATGAAGCATTCCTTACAGGGGCCTGGGAGGGGAGAGGCCGTACCTGTGGACCCACAGGAGGAAATTGAGGCCGAGGTGCAACCAGGCCTCCGAACTGCACCCTGGCCCATCAAGCACCCATGTCTCTCAAGGACTGTGGACAGCAGATGCCCACCATCTTGCCACGTGCCCCAGGAAAGGCAGGGGTCCAAGGACGAGGAGATGGAACCCCGTGGCAGAGCTGGGCTTGGCAACGCGGCCTCCACGTGGTGTTTGTTCCTTGGGGGAGGGGCAGGCTGGGCCAGCGGAGGGGGCACCACCGGCCTAAGGGCCAGGGAGCCTGGGTCTCACAGGGCAACTGCACCCCGGCCTGGGGATGGCATCTCGCTCCAAAGCTGAGAGCCAGGAGGCCAAAGAGGTCACCCGGGGCTCTGTGGTCAGGCAGGGCAGAGCCTGGGCTCAAGCCAGCCCTCCCCTCACTGAATCTCCACCCCATCAGCCCCTTCTCTAGCCTGTGTGTCTGCCCTGGCTGTGGTGCTGTCCTCCTCCTGTGCTCCTCCACTCCTTGGGGCAAAGAGCAGCCTCCTTGCCGGGCTCCGTGAGGTCCAGCCCCTCCTACCCGCCCCGCCT
>VMDO01002700.1:153936-161320 GCA_007922755.1 Pedetes capensis | reverse complement strand
ATTCTCTCATTTCATTATGTGTGTATGTGTGTGTATATATATACATATATATATATATATATATATGACTAAAACCTTGGCGAAGAATAATTCTGACTTATCTGATAGTCATAATGACTTACCATTTTCTGATGAAAAGAAGCTAACAATTTTATCAATAATCAAAATTTTGGGGAGCTGATTTTGAAGGAAAAATTTATTTTATGAATCTTTAATTTGTCTTTAATAGAAGTATTGGAAAAGATTCATAGGCATTCTTCACATTCCCATTTTTAGTAGAGACCAAATAAGAGAAAGAATAATGAATGATAACTAACTTAGTAGAAGAAAGCATTTCTATAAGTAGCTAAACTAATGTTTGCCAGGTATGTAGATTTCTTGGTGAAAGGATACAGGCAGAGATCTAAGAAAAGGCTAACAAGTCCCTTAAACTATCTCCTTTAAATAACAGTTGTTCCATCCAGGCTGTTGCTAAGAGATGAAGAACAATCAGTTCTTGACTGAGTTGTAATCTTGCCTAGATTTGAGAGCCCTCCCACCTGTGTCCTTAAATTGACTCCAGGTTTAGGAGTACAGAGAGAAAAGGCAAGAAGCACCTGAAGGATAATCCCAGTGGCACCCAAACATGGGTATAACACAACACAGCAGGAAGCTATCTTCACTGGAAGCATGTTAAAATGTTCTGTTCACTGCATTCTGATAAATAAGTTATGTTCTGCAGATTTTTTGAGCAATACTTTGGGCCCTCTGCATTTACTTAACTTTAAAAGTTGTCCTAATTTAACTAAATGAATTAAATTAGCAGATAAAGTAACTTTATTGCCCTTGCATGATTTAGTTGCACATCTATGTTAAGCTTGGTGTAGACACAGAACCAACCTCATCTTGATTTATTCATTTAAAAATATTTAATGAACACTTACTAGAATAGTTCATCAGTTAGGCCAAAAGTACACCTCAATGTGAATTAAAGGGGTGGGGGTGTTTAATGCAGAAAAGAATGAGTAATAAAAAAGACATTTCACCTTTAGCAATATGAGAATATCATTTAAAAATACCACTGTTTTCCATTTACAAGCAAAAGGTTGCCTTCAAAACTGATGGTTTCGATTTTGGCATAATTATTTTACAACTGTTTATGACAACATGTAGGCACTTGTACATCATGATGGTAAATCTAATTCATCAGCTCAGAATATATTTTATTTGCCATAACCAAAAATATCCTGATCAACTAAAAAGAAGTCACAATTTATTCCTATACATAGTTCTTCATAATTTTCTCTCTCTTTTTCCTTATTTCAAAAAACTCCAAAAGTCCAGAAACATGGAAAGAGTGCTAAAATAAGCATACTCATTTTACCTTTAACTTTTACACCTTTGCACTTTGCTTGCTTCTTTTTCCTTTTTTCTTTTCTGAATCATTTGAAAGTAAGTTACAGGCTAACATGCCTAAGAACTAGGGCATTCTCCTAATAACCACCATAACATTAGCACATACAGATAGTTATTCATGCAGTAATAATATTTGACATGCACTTCATATCCATATTTTCCAATTGTCCTAGTAATGCCTTTAATAATTTTTTAAATCAAGGATTAAGTCAAACATCAGATATTGCATTTAGTTGTCATGTCTCTCTAAGTCCCCATGAATTAAAAAATCGTACCCTGCTATCTCTTTGTCTTGATGTTGACATTGTCTTTTTTTTTTAGAGTCCAGGCCACTTGTCTCATATACTGTCTCACAATTTGAATTTCTGTGATTGTGTCCTCATGATTAAATTTATATATGAATATATGTATGAATAATTATACCAAAATCAAAACCATCAGTTTTGAAGTCAGCCTTTATCTTATAAATGGACAATAGTGGAATGATATCCTCATATTGATAAAATGGTAAATTATGAAATGTCGTTTTTATTACTCATCCTTTCTTGCATTAACCTCTACCCCACCCCTTTAGTAGCACTGATATGTAGAAGGACTTTAAAGACAATACTGGACCATTGTCCTTTTGTCTATCTCTTAATAATATAATGAGATCTGTCAGAAGTGAGTATCTACCCATTTCAGGTTTTGGTTTACTGGTTAATGGAGACTTTTTTTTATTAGATTTTAAGAAGCTAACCTGTAATCCAAAAACTACCTGTATTATGGTGAATTGTCATGCATAGAGCTGTTTCAGATTGTTGTTGTTGTTAGGTGCTGTCGAGTCGGATACCGACTCATAGCGACCCTGTGTACAACAGGTGAAACACTATTGTCAATGTTTCTCTGCTGTTCATAGGGTTTTCAATGGCAGTTTGATATTTGGGAGGGGGTTGCCAGGTCCTTCTCCCAAGCCTACAGTATCTGGTGTTCCCTGGCGGTCTCCCTTCCGAGATCTGACGGGATCAGATGCCACAGGGCTACGGCTGCAGGCCTGTTTCAGATTAGTTGATATTAAATGTGAAAATATATAGTATATAGTATATGTGCAGTTATACATCCACACACGTGTCAAGATGTATAGACTGAAGATTTTTTTATATTGCCATGTTTTCCAGTTCTCTATTTCACTTTACACCACACCTCTCAATTTAAGCAGAGAATTTGTCAGTTTGAAAATTGCTTCTCTTTGGAAGCAGTGTAAACCACAGGCTCTGGAGTCAGATGCCTGTGTTCAGATTTTGGCTGTACATTTCACTAGCTGTGTGATATTGAGCTATCTACTTAATCTTTCTGAATTCATCCTCTTCACATGTAAAATGATTTTTTGTGAGTGCTCAATAATCTAGTGTATATAAAGAGTTAAAATCGGTATAGAGGTATAATAAGCACTGAATAAATGTAGTCATTATTACTAATAGTGCATCATATTATTACTAGTAGGTATTCATCAATGCCATGTGGAAGTTAGAATGAGTTTTACAAGTATTAGTAAAATGTGCATTTCATTATGAAATATTTACTGAATTATTTGTGTTAGACATTGCTAGCTTCTAGAGATTTAGTAAAGAATAAGACATTTTGTCCTCATCAAGCTTATAGGCTGATATGAGAGAGAAATAGTAAGTAAGCAAGTGCAATAAAGGCAAATATCATTTATGGGAAAGTAAGTACAAAGTGTTCCAGGGGAACAAAAGGTTAGCTAATCATGGTTTATATGTCAGAGTAAACTTGTTAGAGGAGGCAGTGGGAATTGAAGTTAGGTGAGTAGAATTTTCCAGACACAGGCAGTTAGTAAGAGCCAGGTACAAGGCTCTAGAGCAGGCTTGGTATGTAAGCCTGGTTCCACTGTATGCTTGATGAGTTCCCTTAAGTAAGCTGTTTAACTTCATTATGTCTGCATCAGTTTGCTCATTTTTGATGTGGTGACAATAATAGCTACATTATCAAGTTGTTTTCAGAGTAAAAGAAATGATCATGGACAACTCAGAACTGTCTCTTTGACATTTTAAGTACCCAATAAACCTTGGCTATGTTGGGCTGGGATTTAGCTCAGTTGGTAGAGCGCTGCGCTGCAGTCTCTGAGGTCCCGAGTTCGATTCCCAGCACTGCAAAAATGGAAGAAGGACTTGGCAACCCACTCCCAAGGCAATCCTGAAACAGTCAGCCATTGAAAACCCTATGAGGGTCGCTATGAGTCGCATACGACTCGATGGCACCTAACAACAACATGTTTCAGAGGGGCTGAGGGTTTAGCTTGGTTGGTAGAATGCTGCTCCATACTCTCTGAGGACCCAGGTTCCACCCCAGTACAGAAAAAACCGGGAGAAGAGTGTGGCAATCCATTCCTGAAGCAACCTCGAAAACAATCAGATATTGAAAGGGTCAGTGTGAGTCCCACCGACTCAACTGCCACCTTACAACAACTTAGCAACAACAATGTTTTTGGAAGATTCAGCTTGTATTAAGTCCTGGAAACTGTACAACCACAATGGAGGACCTAAAACACATTCATTTATTTCTTAGGTATAACTGTGCTTCAACAATCCTATGTTGCAAGTTTTCTTCAGCTTTCATCCTCTTTTCCTCTACAAATGGTTACAGAGCTTTCTTTTGTAGTTTTATATTAGGGCTCTCTTCAAAAGTCACAATATCAAGCCGAGCATATTTGTGTTTTTCCTTGGTGTGGTAATAAAAATGGCCTTTTGTGAAATAAAAAATAACCTAGCTAAATTGCTATATTCAGGTAAAATTTAAGTGGGTTTGAATGAATTAAAACTGAAGCATTCTACCGATGTTCTTGGAAAGTTTATGGAACAAAGTCTACTTTACCAGTGTGAACAGCTTAGCCCTTTTCTCTGCATGCTGCCTTCCTCCCCACATGACTCAGTAACATAGTTAAATTTATTGGTTGTTTACTTACATTTAATGCCCTTCATTCCACTAAGGTTTTTGAGGGGTGAGAAAGGGAGCTTCAGAATCCACGGTTTGCATTGAAAAGAGATCTTGTGTGGTCAGAATGAGGATGAGTAGAGAGATTGTAGGGAAACTATGGTGTTGAAAATCCTGTTGGTTACCCACTTTTATTAAATGGAAACACTAAAGAATGATTTAATTCTATTAAGCTGTTGTTATCCTATTCATTGATGTAGCATGATAACTTCAAAGCTTTTTTTTTAGCTACAAAATTACTAAATATAACATTTTTTTGTTGGTTCAATAAAAGCTGTCATGTTATGTTAGGTCTCAAAAATAGTAGTTCTAAAACTTGTTTTCAAATGTGTTAGATATCCTCAGGTGAAAACATGTATGTTCATAAAAATTAAGAAATGTCTTATAAGCATATAACTATAGATTATACTTACACTGATATGTACTATTTAGTTACATTCTCTCTTATGACCTTACTTATCACTTTGTTGTTAGTTAGGTGCTGTCAAGTCAGTATCCGACTCATAGTGACCCTCTGTACAACAGGGGAAACACTATTGTCAGTGCTGCTCTGCTGTTCATAGGGTTTTCAATGGCAGATTGATTTTTGGGAGGGGGTTGCCAGGTCCTTCTCCCAAGCCTACAGCATCTGGTGTTCCCAGGCAGTCTCCCATCCAAGTACTAACCAGGCCCGACCCTGCTTAGCTTCCGAGATCTGACGGGATCGGATGCCACAGGGCTACCGCTGCAGGCATTACTTATCACTAGTTGGATTTTGTGTGTGTGTGTGTGTGTTTTTAAGAAAAGTCCCACCTCCCCTACCACTACAGTGGGATTAAGTAATTTTAACAGCTAAAGGTTCATTTTCTCTTCTGTTTTAAATACTTATTTTCAGATGTTCAGATAAAGACCAGTCTCATGAAGTAAGAATTTTAACTTCTGCTTTGAAGATCCTTGAATTTAATTGACTATCCGATATTATTCAGCTTTCAGTACAGAATTTCTTATTAAAAAAGAAGAATAAAATAGGGGCTGAGGCAACTTTATTCTTGTTAACAATTTCTCAACTGACAGATTTTCTTTTTCTTTTTCATATATATTATTACCCAATATAAAACATTGTTTCTATTATATAACATGAATTAAGATTTTATATTTATCTTGTTGATTTTATAAGTTTTAACATGAGTAATCCATATTTTAAGAGTAATAGGCCATTATTACTTAAGTGTTTCCTCTACATAGAATAATTCAGATTTTCTGATTATTCCTCTTTCAACTTATACATGTATTTGAAATATTAGTACATTTTAATGTTGAGATTTTCTGTTTTTTATTTTTAATAGTCATATATTTTTAAAAAATTATCAGAAATCCTAATTAACTTATTATAATTCCTATTGTGCTATTATTTTACTAATTATATTTACTTGCCTTAAGTTAGTATGGGACAATTGATTATGGATTGACAGTTTTAGGACAATAGTGAGCAACAGAAATTAAAACATCTATGACAGCCTGCTTTCTTTTAGGTTCCTGGTGTAAAGATTCAAATTTTCACTCTATCTATTGCTGATACTTTTAGTAGCTATAGGCCTGGGATGCTTAAAGATCATTGTCAGAAGTACAACTGCAATTTTTAAAAAAGTTAAAACCCAGAGCCATGCACTGTGGTACATGCCCATAATCCTAGCTAATTGGGAGCCTGAGGCAGGAGGATCACAGTTCCAAGCCAGAGGCAACCTGGGTGACTTATTGAGACCCTGTCTCGAAATAAAAAATAAAAAAAGGGCTAGAGGCACAGCTCAGCATGAGGTTCTGGATTGAAACCCCCAATACCAGTAAGTAAGTAAGTAAATAAATAAATAAATGCCAGATGTATGAATATGATATGTCCTACTCTACCCAAGAGCAATGAAAATTAATTTTTTAATTTATAAATGACCATTTTGTATATGGAATAAATAATGAAAAATTAAGGAAAGTGTCTTATAGTATTTTATAATAATAAATAGAGGTATTTTTACTATAATCTACTTCAACTAAGAGATGAATACAAATGCATAAAATTATATTTTACAGATTTAGAAATGTAGTTACCAATAGGGATATAAAAGACAAAAAGTTATATACATCTTTCCCAATGTCAGTTTGTTGAACTTCCATATTGAAGAGTTCTATTTCAGTTAAAGTGTGACTTGTCAATTCCCATAAAATTCTTTGGCCATACAGAAGTACTGAACTTCAATAAGGCCAGAGAGAAAAATGTACATTTTTGCCACAGTAGGGCCCTCTGCTATTAGATACTGAATCTCTGAAATCTTGATTGTCTTGGCTGCTTAGGTTCCTGCAGGTCCTAGGTTTTCTGCAGGTCCTAGGATTTTTGTGGTTCCTGACCCTACTTGGACTTCTTGGCTTTTTTTCTGTGTTTTCTTTGGGCTGATTTGCATCCCAGCAAGTTTTGTTACCCTGTTTCTCCTGGGAGTCATGCTACAATCCAGTGTCTTTCCTCATTTGCCTAACGGATTTTCACTGGGCAGCTCCATGACTGTTAGATGCCCTGGTTCCGTCCTCTCCAGCTGCTCCTTCATGTTCTCATTGCTTGGGAGTGCATTCCATAGCTGTCTAATGGACACTCAGTCTTTTGGGTTCTGGAAAATGTGATGACTCTGGAAACAAATGAATTTCAAGGTGAGCATCTTTGTACTTTTGGGAAGATCTTTAAATTTTATGAATCAGATGATATCACCACACTAAAAGGAATAAATAGTTTGGATTGACTTGTGTTGTTTTCAAAGCAGACCATCAGTGGTTTTCCATGACAGTGAAATCAAACAGAAGTACTGTTTTGCATATTTTTTAAAGATGGAATTTAACATATTTTTGTTTGGAATAAGATGTAGATGATATAATTTATCCTAAATTATGATGGGGGTGTTTTTTTTTGTATTATATAGCCTATGGGGTAAACAGAAAAATTAACTGTTTTCCATGATCATCATTTTAACAAGTTGAAGTG
>VMDO01002700.1:106436-148936 GCA_007922755.1 Pedetes capensis | reverse complement strand
AATCAGATTTTCAAATTTGATACAAATTCATTGGCTTTTTTTATGTATGGTGGGGGCTGGGGTTTATCTCAGTTGGTGGAGTGCTGCTCTGCACTGTCTGAGGCCATGGGTTCAATCTTCAGCACCACAAAAATGGGAAAAGGACATGGCAGCCCACTCTTTCAATGGCAATGGGAAAAGGACATGGCAGCCAGTGAAAACTCTATGAATAAGTATATAGGGTCACTATGAGTCAGACCCAACTCAAGGGCACTTAACACCAACAATGTATGGGTGTGGTGCTGAGGATCGAACCCAGGACCTTGAAGACTCTAGGCAAACACTATATACTTACCTACATCCTCAATCTTTAGTAGCTCTTGAACTTATTTTTATCATTGTGTATATCAACAATAACATGTAACAAATGTTATATTTGTAGGTTATGGAAATCATTTATCTATAGAATCTCATTTTATCTGTATCATTATTTCAAAAGTGTTTTCAATTTCAACTATACAGGTGAAGTAAAATATAGTAAATCATAGAAATATTTGTAAGGCACAAGTAACCCATGAATGCAGGCAGATTTCATATTCTTCTCTTTGTATTCATACAAACAGATATTTTTCTTGACACAAAACTCTGAGTTTATTTTGTAGGCTGTTAATTCTAATTTTAAAGGGGAAAAATATAAGCTCTGTGTGCACACTGAATTTCAAACTCAGTGTTTTTTGAAGAACCTTAGTAATAATATTCTTGCATCCTAAGTGATACATCAATAATCAATGGTAGCATGCATTAGAGATTTTGTTCTTTCCTATTATTTTCTTTTAAAATCAAGGCTGGAAAGGAAGCTGTGTTGGCAACCACCACACTGGGTGGGATTCAGGAGGAGGTCTACTAGGAGGAGTGAAGACAAAGACCACGTTACTTTTTTTTTTTTTTTTTTTTTTTTTTAAGGAAGAACACACTAGCTAGTTTATAGTATGATTCCTCTCTGAAAACATGTGAGAACCCAGGAGGAAATTTTCCAGTGTTTCGAGTAGTCCATCTTTTAGCCCTGCAGATTACAATCATTTCTGTATTGTTTGAAATAATAGTTGTATGCTGGAAGTTAGTGATTGCTGTTTTGGATAGAAAGAGGGAGTTTTACTTTGGAAAAAAATAAATTAGTAATGGAGTGGCGGGGAAGAAAAGACAGAACAGCTTTTCTCTTTTCCGGTTTGGATTCTGCTAGTGGCTTTGCTGCCTTGCCTGCAGTGATGGGTATTGCCAGAACTGAGGGAAAAACAAAGCTAAAATGGCAACATCTCTTAGGAAAATCTGTAAGATTGTAAGAAGTCTGGGTGGTTGTGGGGAGTGTGAGTTGGAGAGCAGATGCCTTTGGTCTGAGTTTCAGTCCTCACAGTCTGTTTGCTTTCTTGCTTTGAAATATTTTTTGTTTCTACCTCCTTAGTTTACAGGGAGCTGGGGAGGCTCATTTTTGTTGTTGTTTTGAAATGTAAGTTTGCCAACAAGTGAAACAGAAAATAACTGCTGTGACAGACATGTCCCCTAAGACCTTTCTTTCTAAGGGAAACACCTCAGCTTCTGTTTAAAAACAGAGCCCCCAACATTGGAATACCATTTCTTTTTGTCTGTATTGCAATATGAAAATGTAAAATTGTCTCTTTAAATTTTTTCTTTTTTGTTTTCTTAAGATCATATCAACTTTAAGGTCTTAGACCAATAGTTTCTCAGTTGCCATATATATATATTTTTTTTTAATTCTTAGGGCAGACATTACCCTAGTGCTGAACAGCTGCTTTGAATTCTACTTATGAATGGAAATTTGAGGTTTTTAAATCGCTCTTATTTAATCATGATCAGACTGCCTCTGATTGATGCACTGCTTCTGTTGATTATTTTGTACTTCTTTATTAGCCTTCCTTGGCAGCACAGAGCCTATTTTAACTTAGGTTCACTTTGAAAGAGTATATTAGGTAGGCAGATGATATACCAGAAATTTTTTCAGCTATATAAATGATACAACTATTCTAGCTATTTGGACAGTAGCTCAACAAGTATTTTATGTATCAGGCACTGTGTTAGCCCCAGGTACACAGAAATGCTTTCTTAAGCATACACAGCCTCTGATCTCATAGAGTTGCCTATCTAAATAGTAGCTGTACTTAGTTATTCATCACCAAAATTTGTATACCCTTTTACAGTAATCATTATTAACTCATGTCAGCATTGTTTACAGACCTTTTCCTAATGAACAAGATACTTTGGTTTTTAATCATGCTTCTTATGCATTTATAGAATGTACAAACTTTTTATTTTGAGGCCCTTAAGTAAATTTGATGATAGATAAGATTTTCTAGAATTTCTTTCCTACCCTATTTCTTCTCCCCCACCCTTATACTTTGAGGCAGGCATATCTCATAAGAGGTGCTTCTTGGGGTCAAGTCAGTGACACTCCTATCATTTTTGTTTTGTTTTATTTTGTTTTGTTTTTTGCTGTTTATAAGAAGGTTTGTGGAAACCATGTCCAGCAGCTTCTATTTCCAATTCATATATAACCTGCTGGAAGACTCTGATTTCTTTACTCAACTGAGACACATATTAGAATGGGACATGACATGGCAAAAGCAGAAATGGCATTAGTCTGTGCAGGAAATTTTACTTAGAACTAGTCTGTTACTAATCTAGATAATTCTCTGACCAGATACCATATTACCTTAAGTACTAGAACAGAACAGGCAGTCTTAAAGTTCATGACATGGAAGGTCATCTCCAAGTGAAATACAATCTGAGAATTGTTTTTCAGGTAAATTTAAAAGGCAGGTTATTAAAAACAGATTTCTTTCTGTTGATTTTGAGACTAATTTTAGTTGTATTGGAAAATGTCTATTTAAAAGCTTATTGCTACAAACACACACACACATAGTTCCCATAGTTGCTGTGTGTGTGTGTGTGTGTGTGTGTGTGTGTGTGTGTGTGTTTTGTTTTGATTTTGGCTTTTGTTTTGTGGATTTTTTGCCATACTTTGGATTGAACAAATCTAATTTTGTTTTTACCTAGCAGAGGTGAGAAAACTATATCAAATAAGAAAATATGTCATACTTTAATAGACTTTTCAGCAAAAATATTGATTAAGTTAATGCTAATATTTGGCTATCAAGCTACAGAAGATAGATCAGATTTATAATAGATTCTACTAATCATATATAGAATTTTCTGGGACAATTTTAATATCAAATATTACAATCATCCATATCATACAAAATTTTGTCTTACCATTTTAAAATCTAAATTATATTGTCCAGTCTCTCATTCTTAAATGGTACAAGTATATTTACCAGAAAATATATATTTTTTCTTTATTTATTTCTCCTTCCTTTCTTCCTTTCTTCTTTCTTTCATTCATTCTTTCTTTTTTATAAGAGATAGTTTCTGTATTTAAGGCATAGCATGCACAATGTGCAGTAGAAGCAGCATAATGGCTTTATAGACTCTAACCAAAGGCTCAAGATTGAAAGCTGTCCTGTTACCTGCTGATTGTAGGACTTTAAGGAAGTTCCTTCAACTCTGTTCCTTTATATCCTTGCACCATCTCTTGGCTTCCTCAACTGTAAATACGGATGGATATAGTGCCCAGTTGCCCAGGATATAGTGCCCAGGATTTTTGTAAAGATCATATTGATACATAAGGAAAGAAAGAAACATATATATCAGTGTGTTATATTAGGTGCTATAGAAATATCACCTACATTTTATTACCATATTCAGGCAAAGAACTATAGCTAAAGTGACCACAAATACTTCTTATTGTTAGGTGCCATAGAGTCAGGTCCAACTCCTAGTGACCCTCATAGGGATTTCAATGGCTGATTGTTTGGGGTCACTTATTAACATCAAGTGTTATGTTAGAATGACATTAAACTGATAGGCCTGTCTTTGATTATATCAATATTAAAATCTGGAGATTTTTCATAAAATATCCAGATTCTTGGCTTTTCCTCATAAATGGATGAGTTGGTCATTAGCCGTTGCACTTGATAAATGTGAGGCTGAGTGATATCACAAGAGCCATTCTAGTTGGGGCACATACTCAGGTATTTTAACTAGTAATTTAAGATTCAGTATCAGACTTTTCTTTGTTGAAGAATATATGACAGTGAGAAAAAAGAGAGGTTGCTGATATTGCATGCCCTTGCAACCCCAAATTAGAAACCTCTATAATCCATATCTTTTTAAGTACTTAAAGAAAAAAATTCCAGACAAAAGACACTAAAAATTCATTAGGCAATGGAAAAACAGAGTGAAGGAAAATATTGCAACTGTATTATTAGTAGGCATAAAACATGCCTGTAATATACTTTGGTTGTATATATTTGCATTAAATATAAATGCATACTAAGTTTTTCAGGAAGAATGGGGAAAGATTAAGTGTCACAATCTGTCGCCAATCTTAGACTAATGGATGTCAATCTAGGACCTGTTGTTGTAGTGTTATCCTTAAAAGTGAAGGAATATATACTGTATAATGTATGACATTCACAACATCAGTTACTATATCATAAAGAATTATCCATAGTTAGAAATTCTCAACTGACTGGTTTTCACTATTTACACAATTATAATTTTAATTTAATAACATTTCGTACTTTCATCTTAGACCCATTAAATGTTATAATAATCAGATGCTACTGATCATCATAACATAATATGATAGAAATATTAGGAAATCAAACTCCTTTTTAAAAACCAGGAATAAAATCTCAGTATTAAAAGGAACTATAAAAGTCAGTTAGTCCAACATTTTAAAGGAATGCATAAATCAGCATTTCTGATAAATGATCTGTCTTCTGTTTTTTGTTTGTTTGTTTGTTTTTGTTTTTTGTGGTACTAGGAGTTGAACCCAGGTTCTCGCGCTTGCATACTCTGCAAGTGCTGGACCACTGAGCTGCATGCCCAGCCCAGTTTTTTTTTTACTTTTTGAGACAGGGTCTCGCTTAAGTACGCAGACGCCTCTGGTCTTGAACTTGCGATCCTCCTGCCTCTGCCTCCTGAGCCACTGGGATTACAGGAGTGCGCCACCAGCGACCGGCCTGTCTTCTGTTTTGATACTTAAAATGTTGTGGAACTCGTTACCTCATGAAGCAAGCAAATTCTTTTCTACTCTTAACTCTTTTATTATTCTCTCACCTTTACTTGTAAATTTGTTATATATTATATGGCATTATAATTGCTTATGTGCTGTTGTTGTTAGGTGGCATTGAGTCAAGTCTGAAGCATAGCAACTTTATGTACAATAGAAAGGAACACTGCTGGACACTCTGCCATGCCCAGAACTATGTCAATGCTTCTGTGCTATTCATAGGGTTTTTAGTGGCTGACTTTTTCAGGAGTAGGCTGCTGGGTCCTTCTCCCAAGCCTACAGTAACCAGTATTCCCAGGAAGTCTCCTATCCAAGTCCTAACCAGGCTTGACCCTGCTTAGCTTCCAAGATCTGATAAGATTGGACACTGGGGTGGCATGTCTGACAGCTTTCACAAAATAGGGTACCTGGCATATAGTAGACACTCAATGAATAATTTAGATTCTATCCTGAACAAAATAATTTCCAAAATACTTCTGCTACAGCATAATTACCTCTTAGCAATTTTCTCTGATCTATATAGGAGCTGTGTGCTGTATATAGCATGAAAGATGCATGCATAAAATTTTAAAGGTTATTCCTTTTTTGGATATTTAAAAATCCCTGATAGAAGTTCTATAAGCAGAAATCACCAGACAAGTTGGCAAAAATGTTTAAGATGTGAATTTTAGTAGTGGCTTCTGGATTGATTCCTATAAGAACAAATTGGGAATTCTAATAATACATTCCTTGATAATGCTCTGTATTTTTTCAAGATTAAGAAAGCCTACATCAATTATTTATTGCAAAATATATATTACTCAATGTTTGTGATTAAAATATATTGCTAACATTGAAGTATTAATTTCGATTAGATTATAGTTATTTACTGTTTCTTATATTTACCCACATTACCTCCAAAATATGGATAAGGGTTTACATTTCTTGACAGTACACTGACAGTAGTGCTTATTAATTCTGAATAGTTTCTAAATACTCCATGAGCTGAGGGGATACCGTCCATATGGCAAGTAATTTGTGGTGTTTAAACTATCTTGACATCACTCCATTTTGAAGTAGCTGTTGTTTTAGTGTACATTTTGGTGATAGCCAGCACAAATCTACCTGGAACTGCACATTTCCCATTGATTTTCTTTTTCCCAATGATTGATGGAGCATTCTAGCTCGATTGTTGTCTGTTAGAGGTTTTGTAGGTGTATTCTTTTGTTTTAAAATATTTTTAGGTGAACAACATGGTCATTAGAGAAATGGCTTTGGCCAAAATTATTAATGATAATTTATGGGAAATACTATGAATCAATTATTTCCATATCTCAATAGTGACATGGATTGAAAAGGAAATTGGTATTAATTTCTTTTTGAAACTTCTTATATTTTGTGATAGCATGACTTTTCTGGTTTAAAAAAATCAGAAATTTTTCGTTTTAGCCTCTAGGTCCTCAGTTGTCCCTTCAAAATGCCAAATATCAATCTAAGTCAAACTTGGGAGTCTGTGATTTTTCTTAAAATGCTAGTGCAATAAAGTATAGTGATACAATGTGCCCATTTCTTTGTCCGGAAATCTTAAATCCTGCACATAAAAGGGGGAAACTTTTTGAGGAACAGTTTCTAATGAAAGCTTCACAATGACTGAGTCTTATAATAACATGTCCCACTCTACTTTATCCTAGGGGAATTCAGCTTCTCCTAAAGAAGCATATGGTGGAAATCTACTTTATATAAGTTGTTTGACAATAAATGTCACGCAACAAAAACCATATTCTGAATTCCTAGCAATAGGGTAAGGTTGTGGTACTTCGGTAGTAGAATTTCAAGTACTAGCATAGCTCTTGGTGTCACTCAGAAGTAAATTCTTTTAATTTGATTTGAAGCTAATATTATCTGATGGTATAAAATGCTGTGTAGCCACATAGTATTACATGGTTTCTCAATTTTCCAGCAAGATTCAGACATTTCATTTTAGCCTCAATGAGTTCCAAGTCTTATTTTATATTACTGAAAAATAAAAATTTTGGATGCATAGAAATATTAAAATAATTTTTGACCCTTTTTTGAAGGGCCACCTCTATTAAACACAGATGACTTCTCATAGCTAATTAGATTGTTTTATATCCTAACATTAACTGTGCTTTACAGCTGAGTACTTTAAATGAGATTCAATTCAATGCAATTCCAAATAACAGCACAATAACAGATAGCATTTATTAAATACATACAGTATTACGCACAGTGCTACATGATTTTATATGTACTTATTTACTTCCTCTACAACACATAAATACTGTACTATTTATCTTTCCTATAATAGGAAAACAGAGATTCAGAGACATTAAGTAACTTGGTTATCACAGAGCAAGGAAAGAGTAAAACTAGGGTTCAGCCTAGGTTGTTTTACCAAAGTGCATGATCTTAAATTACCCCTATCCATTTACTTTGGTTTAATATGTTCTAGTGCTGGGTTTAGCTCAGTTGGTAGAGTGCTGCTTGGCACTCTCTGAGGGCCTGGGTTCCATGCCCAGCACATCAAAAATGTGAGAAGGACCTGGCAGTCCACTCCCCAAAATAATCCCAAAACAGTCAGCCATTGAAAGCCCTATGAAAAGCAGAGAAGCACTGACATAGTGCCAGACATAGTGTTGGGGAGTGTTTCATTCTGTTGTACATAGGGTCACTATGAGTTGGGCCTGACTCAATAGCACATAACAACAACAATATTAGATCTTGCATTAGAAAGAAAAATAAATAACATTGTGGCTCTTACAGATTTTTTTTTTCCATTATTGGGGGTTGAACTCAGGGCCTTGCACTTGCATGCTTTTCAAGTGCGGGACAAATGAGCTTCACCCCCAGCCCGTTTTTTTGTTTTGTTTTGTTTTGTTTGTTTGTTTGTTTTTCTTTTTACTTTTAGAGACAGGGTCTCACTAAATTATGCACACTGCCTCTGGTCTTGAACTTGTGATCCTCCTGTCTCTGCCTCCCAAGCTGCTGGGATTACAGGCGTGCCCCACTGTGCCAGGCCTCTCTTACAGATTTACAATCCAATAGTAAACTCCATTTGATTTTGGTAAAAAGTATCTTCTGGTTAAAGTCTATCAAATGGATTTCAGTAATGGAGATAAGGACCAGAAATGTGAGGATTTATATTTAAGTCTAGAATGTTAAAGTAGATTACTTATTGTAGTACAAAAGTTATGGATACAAAATAAATGTGAACTAGTAGTACAGATTTTAAAAATAATTCATTTAATTAGTAATGAGAATAGTAATTGACTTCCTTATTATCTGGGTCCTTGAGAATCAATAAGCTCTTGTGCTTTACTGTTGACATTTACATATGTTAAAGTCACTGTTGTTACCCGAATGTCTATTCCTCTTCTAATTCTTTTCTTTCTCCACCACCACAATAGTGTTTAAATTATCTATAAAGAAATAAAAAAAAAGGAAATACTTGCTTCTAGATAGACTTCAAGGAAATCCTGTATTCTAAATTGGTTTTAACTTTTTTGGGCAAGCAAATCCAAATCAATGTCTATTTAATTAAGCATATATTGAATTGCCCTAAATTAATTCAAATTACTATCATGAGGAGAAAACATTATGGAATATACTGTGGAAAATTCATAATTGAGGATCCTGTTCTATTTTTATACTGGTGGAAATGCATTTGTAAACAAACTACTGTAAAAATTTAAAACACTGTTCACTTAGCCATTCTGCTTTCCCTCTGTAAGATGAAAAATATTTTTTTAGAATTGATTATATAGCTAAGTACCAGTAATAATTGATTTATGTAGAATAAATTAATTTTAACCTCTGGAGATAGAGGAAAAACATATAAGTAGTTAATTATTTTTGAAATTACTGCAGAAATTACATTGAAAAGTTGAGATTCTTTTAAGAATTTTTTTTGATAAGCTACAGGTCAGGTTACTGTCCCAAAGCTCTAGATATGGTAATAAGAATGAAATTCTGAATCAAACTGTTCTAGACTGAAGAATTTGGCAGTAAGAGAACCCCATTTGAATGAAAAAAGAAATGAGTAAGAATCCTAATAAAAATTGATAATCTACCATTGTGAACATATGATGAGGGAACAGGGTATCACCTGGATAGAGGACCATTAGCAGTGGGTTGTTAATCTATATAACATTTTCTCAAATAACACTCATTAAATATTTGTGTATCATAAATGCAAAGAAATGACACTACAAAGAAGGTGTAGGAAAAAGAATCTAATGAAGAACGTTAGAAGAAGTAGCAAGGGGAGGAGGAGGAGGAGAGGAAGAGGAGGAAGAGGAGCAGGAGGAGGAGGAGGGGAATATTTACCTAGTGTAGGTAAATTCTAACAACAATGTTTGATAAAAGCTTGCATGCAAATAAAAATAATAGAAATGAGAAATATACTTCTAACAAATTCTTTGGGGGAAAAATCAACTTTTGTTTGGTGTCATTTTTATTTTCTTTTGTTTTTTTGACATCTCTTTATGTAAAGTAGGCTGGCTTTGAACTCATGATCTTCCTGCCTCGGCCTGTAATTGTTGGGATTATAGGTAAACAAAAATCAATTATAAGACATATATTTAAGTTCTTCCATTTAAAGATGTTCTATATTTCAATTGTAATTAATAATACAAATGTGATAATAAAGTAGATACTGTTATCCATGGGGTATGTTCTGTGACTTCCAATGGATGCCTGAAACCACAGATAGTACTGAACCTCATATATACTTCATTGGTAAAGTTTAATTGGTAAATTAGACACAGAAAGAGATTAGCAACAATAACTAATAATAAAATAGAATAATTATAGCAGCATATTATAATAATAGGGTTATATGAATGAAGTCTCTCCTTTTCTCACTGTATATTGTACTTTACTCACCTTTCTCCCTTAACAATATGAGATGATACAGTCCCTACATGAAGAGATAAAGAGAGGTGTAGGTATTTCGATGTAGCATTAGGCTACTATGTAAAGAATACTTGAATGTAGGCACTGTGAAACTGTGTCAGTTAAGTTGATAACCCAGATGGCTACTAAGTGACTAATGGGCAGGTAGTATACACAGTGTGGATATGCTGGATGAAGGGATGAGTCATGTTCCAGCTTGAATGAGGCAAGAGAGATGTCAGCATATTACTCAGAACAGTAAACATATTTTTAAACATATGAATTATTTATTTCTGGAATTTTGCATTTAACATTTTCAGTCTGTGGTTGGACTATGGGCAACTGAAGCCACGAAAAGCAAACACAGGAGATAAGCGTGGGGAGAACTACTGTATTCAGAAAAGATCTAGCTCCAAATTATTCTAGTTCAGCTACTTTCTAACCCAGAGACTATTGTCAAACATCTCTGACCCAGTTTCTGTAGGTAATATAGAGACAATAATGTTTATTTTGTAGTTTTAAAAGTATGGTTTTATTGAAATATAATTCATATACCATAAGGTTTATCCATTTAATGTAATTTAGTATATGGAATTGTGCAAATTTTACCACAGCCTAAATTTAGAATATTTTCATTAGTGTTGAAGACATGTTGTACCCATTAATGGTCACCCCTTACTCCCTTACCCTAGGAGGTCTGCTGTCCTAGACAACCAACACTTAAATTTTTCCATATGTTGGAGATAACAAAAAATGCATATAGATTTTAAGAAGTGTTATCTATGTATTACTTTTCAAAGTTGAATTGAATTATGGTAGCAATGAGTATGTAGTATGACCTCTTGTAATTGCAGAAGTCAAACATGACTTGTATTGAGTTTTTCTTACAAGTTTTTTTTTTTCAGTACTTGAAGGATAAACCAAGAGCCTCACACATACTTTGGAAGTGCTATACTACAGGGCTGTACCCTTAGCCCATTTTTAGTTATTTTCTTATTTTGAGACAGGGTCTCACTAAATTATGCAGGCTGCCTCTGGCCTCAAACTTGTGATCCTCTTAGCCTCACAAGTTGATGGGATTTCAAGTGTGTACCATCACACTTTGCTGAGTATTACAATTTTAACGCAGTTAATGTATATACACTTTTGGCACCATGTAGATAAATATGCTTACTGTACACATTTCATATAAATGGAATTATACAATATGTGTTTCTTTGTAAGTACGTTCTTTCAGATGTTGTTCTTAGGTGCCCTCAAGATGGTATCTGACTCATAACGACCCTATGTACAACAGACAAAACACTATTGTCAGTGCTTCTCTGATACTCATAAGGTTTTCAATGGCTGATTGTTTTTTTGGAGTGAGTTACTCAGTCTTCTCCCAAGCCTACAACAACTGGTATTCCCAGGTGGCCTCCCATGCAAGTACTAACCAGGCCAGACCCTGTTTAGCTTTTGAGATCTTACAGATTGGACATCACAGTGGTACAACTGCAGGCTTCTTTCAAATACCATAATGTTATAGGCTCATGTATATTGTAGCATGTATCAGTATTTCATCGCTATTTATTACTAAATGATATTCTGTTGTATGCATATCACATTTTCTTCTCCATGAATCATTTGATATCTGAGTTGTTTCCACTCTTTTGGCTACTATGAATGCTATGGGGCTGGAGTTTATCTCAGTTGGTAGAGTACTGCTCTGCAGTATCCGAGGTCATTGGTTCAGTCCCAGCACCACAAAAATGGGAGAAGGACATGGCAATCCACTCCCAAAGAAATCCTGAAATAATCAACCATTGAAAACCCTATGAATAGCAGAGAGGCACTGACACAGTACAGGGCATAGTACACTGTTGGGGAGTGTTTTGTCTGTTGTACCCAGGGTCACTATGAGTTGGACCCGACTTGACACCACCTAATGACAACAACAACAACAACAACAACATGAATGCTATTGTGCACTTTAAATTTATAAGCTTTGTATGGACATATGTTTTATTTCTCTTGAATATTTACCTAGGAGGGGAATTACTTGGTCATATGGTAACTCTGTGTTTAACTGTTTAAAATTGCCAGCTGTGGTTTAAGTTCCTAACAACCATTTGTGATGGTTCCAATATCTCCACATCCTTTCCAACATTTGTTACTGTGTATTTTTAAAAATTTAGCCATTCTTGTGGCTAGTGACATTCTAGTGACATGAAGTGAGGGCTTACCATAATTTTGGTTTGCATTTGGTTTGATGTAGATAGATAGATAGATAGATAGATAGATAGATAGATAGATGCAGTTTTCAGTTCCATCAAGTCAGATCCAACTCATAGTGACCGTAAGTACAACAGAGTGAAATACTACCAAACATTGTGCCATGCACACAATCTTCTTATGTTTGATCCCATTGTTGCAGTCACTGTGTTTCTTCTCATTTTGAGTTGTGCCACATCAGCAAAAATAGGTCCCAGGGGCTTTACTCCATTCCCATCATTAAGGTCATCTCTTCTTTTGAGGGGACAACTCTTCCCCAGTCATTTCTTGAATGCCTTCCAGCCTGAGGGGTGCTTATTTTCTAGCACTATATTTGACCATGCTTCTCTGCTATTCATAGGATTTTCAATGATAAATTGTTTTGAGAATGGGCTGCTGGTTCCTTCTCCCTAGCCTGTCTTAGTCTGGAAGCTCAGCTGAAACCTGTCCACCATGGGTGGCCCTGCTGGTATCTGAAATACCAGTGGCATAGCTTTTAGCTTCACAGCAACATGCAAGCCCTCACATCATGACAAGCTGACAGATAACACATGGGCGAGATTTTATATATATATAAATATATTTATGAAGTTGTGTTTATTGTTTCCTTTTTATTTCAGTTCTTTGTGATGATTTGAATAAGGCATTGGCAAGTATTGTTTTTGATACACTTTGATATGTTCAGTTTGTTTTATGAGAACACATATTAGAAGATAATTTCTCAATTATTTCTAAAGATAAGCTGCCGCATAAAGCAAGTTGGGATAGGAATGATTGTTGCTGTCTGCACTAACCATGAATGTGGGATGAGGTAGACTCTGAAGCAACTATGGTTAGTAGATGACTCTAAGGAAGCTATATTTCATATGATAAATATACATTTTATGTTGAATAGAAAAGTATATATATTGATGAAGGAATCATATTTTTCCCATCTAAAACAGAATAATCTCTTTGGTTCATTGACAGGACAATGTGAAGAAGCGTTGTACTGCAGCTGCATCAGTAGCAATCTCTGGATAAACAGAGGATTTAATAATATTCAAATATTTGTCCCAACCTCAAAGGATACCCTGAAATAGAACTCACTTCGCAGATGATAGAGCTCTCCTCATATAGGTCTGGTGGCTCTTGCCCAAGGATTTCCTTGGGTATTTAATGTGTTTGGCTGACTCTTTAACCAATGCTGTTATGGCAGCAATCTTTGTTGGGATTTGGCTTCCATCCTTTACAAATAATGTCAGCATAGTATATAAGAATGACAAGCTTAAAAATAAATGCACATTTAAATCTCTGGAAAATCTTCCCTATGGTTTGATGTTCTTGGACACTTGAGAGTTAGGATTTTGTAAGGATTAATTAGCTTAGCCTAAACTTTCCTTCAAATTTCAGAATCATATCTCGTAGTTGGTACACACTCGAGTGTCCTCATAACCAACTCCCTTTGAAATACATATTCTACCAGAAACACATTCTTTAAACATAAGACATACACCCTCTATTTCAGCACCCATTCTACCTCAAGTACCCGTTTAAAATTTTTTCACAGGAAGGTATCATTTTCTAGATTCTTAAGCATAAGTAACTATCTTGATATCAAAAGCTGTTGTTAATATTTTGGTAAAAAGGAATCCAAAACAGGTACATTTATATAGCCATTAAAAACAGTTTCAGGGAACTATGTGTAATGCTGTGATGGAGAGGAAACTGGTAATTTAAGAAGTCTTTAAATGATCATTCCTCCATAAACTTGCCAGCAGCAACAAAACAACCCCCCCCCCCGAAAAAAAAGAAAACTGGAGGGGAGGGGGGGTTAGGGAGGATTCAGTCCCTTTTGGAACACAAAGGTCTTTCAGTTGTAGGGGTTTGGGATAGGGGTGTTTGGGTAGTGGAAAAAAATGTTCTAGCATGTGGTAATGAGGTTAAAAAAAAGAAAACAGCAATGGATGATTACTTTTCTCCATCAAGGCTCCTTTATCCTCATAAACTCAGACAGTGGTCAGCATGTTAGACACCCCTCCCTGTTTTATCCATCCTTTAACTATATTCATGGACAAGACTGGTTTATACAGCTGGGTCTTTGTTCACCTTTGGGGAAAGTAGTAGAGAACAGTAGAAAAGATGGTAGACTGAGCACCTATAAAATGGTAAATGGTAAACACTGTCTTAAAGTGTAGGATTTCAGTTTGAAAATTTTGGTTCTCTTTGATTAGTTTTTCTTTTATAGATTTGTAAAGTGAACACCTTTAAAGTTTTTTGTTTTAATTTTTATACTGACAAATGTTTGTGGTATTATGGGTGAATGGATTGTGTTAAACAGTAAATTCTCCTCAGTTGTATTTTAATAAGTAATAGGAATGAACTCAGCTATATTACCACCTAAAATTGCAGTCTAAAACTATATATGTCTGTTATAATGATATTATTTTGGAGAACATCTACATTATGTGTGTTTAGCCACAGAATTAAAAAGGGAAAACATGTAGGAAATGCTATTTATTTCAAAGGGTTTACCTATATGACAATACTCATAAAACATAAACAATTGAGTCTTCAATAGTGAGCTTATTGCTAGCCTTATTTGAAGTCTACTACAGACATTGTACTGGGATCTTTTTGTGTTTTCATTATACTTTTCACAGCATTACAAGAATTTGATGATTTTTTTCCTTTAAGTATATGTCATACCCTTTGAATTTTTATTTCAGGTCCAGGAAACTGGGCCTTTCAGTTAATACTCAACAGTTCTTACTCATTTATAGAAAAGAGCTAGCATTCCTAATGTGTGTACAGTGGCAGTGTGAACCATGCTTTTAAACAGGGCTTCAGACCTGCAACAAATTGGGTTTAGATTCAGGTGCAGGTTCAGTATGTTAAAATTTAGGTGGGTCAGATTTGATTGGGTCCAAGCACAAAGCAGGGCTTCAAAGTGAAGCCAACCCCTAAACTTGAATTCTGAACCTGTTCTGGTTCATGCATTTAAAAAAAAATTTTGAACCCAACGCTGAAACCTAAACTGAACCCAAGCCCAGTGAAAAATTAGGTTCAGGTTCAACCTTTTAATGTTTTATTTTGACACATTAGCTATTTAAAAATTGAGGGAAGAAACACTAAAAAATTTTGTCTATCCACACAAAGGATTAAAAATTTAAACCCAAACCTGAACCGAACCTGAACTTTCAAATTTTAACGTATTGAACCCACACCTGAACCTGAACCCAGTATTTTGCAGGTTTGAAGCCCTGCTTTAATTTTTTTTCTGAAAACAACAGAGAATGTGCTAAAACCAGAATGATTAATGGGGGAAGACAATAAGCAGATAAGATATTAAATGAGTTTAGAGGTCAAGCTAGAAAAATAGGCAAGCTTATGGATTTCATTAATATTTACCCAAGCAAAGGAGCCTTCACTTGAAAGGAACGAGTGAAGAGGCTCAGCATTCTCATAACATTAGCTATAGCTGCATCCTGCTGTTTTGGAGTTGGAGTTGGTAGATGTTCATCGTCTTTGGCATTGCACCCTTACTTTTGGACTTTTCGTGACTATGATGGCAATTTCTTCATTTTTCTCCATGAAGTCTACAAAAATCTACCTTTGCCCCATATGCTTATCTCTCATGTCAGGAGCTGTTGTTCTAGAAAAGATCTGTGCACTGTATATATGTTCTTTGCTGTCTATTTTGAATATAATATAAATATTTTCTGCTTCATACAATTTTCAAGAGCTGCTACATAAACAAGTTGCAATCAAGTCTGTATGGGAAATAGATAAAAGAGAGAGCCCCTTAAATTGGCCAGAATTTAGCAATGTGTTAACTATTCCTTGTCAGGGTTATTTAGATTCCAAAGAAGATAGAGGGTCATGATGATGATCTTCATTGGACTACTTAGACTGTGAATTCTCTACAGCTCTAATGCTGACATCCAGTACTCATTTTAGCTGTGAACGTCCTTCTCTCATTTCTGCTTGGGGGGAAACATTCTCTAGAGGGTTGCTTTAGACGGCTTAACTTGCTTGATTTCACAATGACCTTTGAAAACAAAAGAAATTAAAACTAGACTGGTTACTTAATTATTTTTGTCATCATTATTAGATCCTAAATAAATTAAACATGCCACAGATTTTTATTTCAATGCATACACCATGCTAAGAATAAGTCACTTTTGATTATGGAACAATTTGCTATTTATTTAGACTTAGCCAGTAATGTGAGAAGGGAGAGAAAGAACAGGAGTAGGAGCAGGTACTTTACAAAGAAATCCAGGTAAGAAAACAGGCAAAGCAGCTCAGAGTAAGTACAGAAGAATGTTATTTCGGAAAATAAATTTGTATTTCCTATTTGCAGTTTTGCAGTTGCAGTATTGTGAAGGCCTGAATATGTCAAAATGACCAAGTCATTAAAACAAGTGAAATGATATTTTTACAGAGGGCTCAATATCATTAAGCCTAAATAGATATTCTTCCCTAACAAAACTATTTTTTTTGCATATGCACATCTCCTGAACAATGATGTTCATGAATGAAAATCTATCTTCTTTCATTTGGAATATGGTAAATTATTTTTATAAGTTATTATAAAACATGCCCACATATATATGCATGTGTGAACATATATAGACACTAATTCATCCTCGTGAGAATAACATGAAGAAAAGCATTATGAAGAGATGAGTACTACTTATTGTGTTAGTAATATTTAGGAATTACATATCCTTTGACTTTCCTTCTCATGGGTTAATAAATGGGAAGGAGTTTGTTTCTACTTATTTTTTTCTTTAAAATATATAAAACTTTCAGTGAAATATTTTAGAATTGTATAGGAAAGTTGTTAGCATCAAATTAGTTATATAAACACAGTATGAGCTAATCCTTAATAAAGAGATTGCATTAGAAAAGAAAATATTAATGCCTATTAGCATATCATTTGATAGTAAAGTCCTCTCTCTCGTCCTCTCCCTCATTCATCTTCTCCTCTTCCTGCCCTTCCTTTTCTCCATCTCCTTTTATTCTTCCTCTCTCTTTCTGGTGTCATATATACACAAGATACAAATGTGTCTCAAACTTCTCTGATTGGTTCATTCAGGGATAGAACAATAGAAAGTAAATTAATCCCCTTTTTACTAGCAATTGTTCCAATAGAGAGTAGAAAAGATTGTCCTTGTTGCAGGGATTCTACACTTTTAAAAGATACCTTTTTAGAGATTGTGGAAATAATATGGTAAGCACCTCATACACTATCCTTTCACTGCCTATCCAACTAGTACCTGAAATTTATGCATGTTGCAACCATATGTCTCAGAAAAATCCAAGAGTTTTCTGATTTTGAAAATTCTCTATTTCTTTAGCCCAGAAGCAAAAAATTACTTGTTTATCAAGTTATTAATCAGTGCTTTGAACATGGGGGTTTCAAAAATGGTACTCATTAAATATAGGGCGTGCGCGCACACACATACACACACACACACACACACATATTTATGTTTGGCTTTGCTGTAGCTACTTTTAGGGAATTACTAATAAAAGATTTGTACAACATGTACTGGAAGTGATTGTTTTTACTAATGTCTAGATTCTTCCCTCCAATCCTCTATCTGTCCCAAGTATGGGGTAAGAGGCTACTCTGTGCTCAGCTTTCAAACACAAGGAGCTGAGCATCTGGGGAAACTCAGGAGGTGAGCACTTTCACGCTGACTCAGAGACCAGCCGTATGACTCCAGTCTGGCGCTGTCACGCCTGGTTATGGAAAGGCAAGAACAATGCCTCCCTTGAGAAGGGGGAAAAAAGTCTAGTGCAGTCACAATTTTGATGTAAAATTTAAATCATCCCTCCACATCCTGTGGATTTAGAGCTGTCAGAAAGGCAAAACCATACTTAAATGGAAAAAGCTTTTTATTTTCTTAAAAAGTATACCTGACATAACTATAAATAACAAGTTCTAAAATCACAGATCTAAATGCTAGATTATTCCAAGCAAATTATAAATAATCACGGCAAAAGAAAGGACTTTGACATTATTAATCTGTAGATGGCTGAGGTTAAACATTTTTTTCTGTTTGTGATTAATGACAAATGTATAACAATACATATATTAAATAATTCACAACAAATTACTGTTTATGGATTTGCATTGTTTTCTTCCCAACTCATATGTTTGGTCAATTTCCTGACAGCTTAGATTTAACTTCAACATTTAACGATTTTAATCATTTCTGATTTTTTTTTTCAAGATGACTTGGTTGAAATTTAGTGTATTTCGTTATTAGGGAGATTAATTAATCTAATGTTTAATAACTCAAAATAAGTTTCTACTTATTAGATAAAAAAATAAAATTATAAAATTATTAATGATTCAAATTAAGGCAAACTTAGTCTCTCTTTTAGGTAGAAAGTGCTTCTTGCCAGAATTTTTTCATGTAAATCATTAGAAAAGTTTTGATACCTTTTTCAAAATAATCTATAATTCTGTTCAAACATTTACTAGCTCTTTCTTTATGGAATTGACTTTATATTTGAGAGACACAACTGTTCCCCTAAATTAATTTTCCTTTTTTGTCAGAGTTAGCTTGATGAACTCTAATATTTTTTTCTAAGTCTTAAAATATTGAGGAATGATTACAAAAGAGTTTAAATTTAATGAGATTTTAGGCACCTAGTATAAATTAATTTAAAACTAGTGCAATGAAACCTAAATTTTTATTAGCATATATTAATTGTACAAAGTAAGAGGTTTCATCATGACATTTCTGTACATGCATTTAATGTACTTTGAGCATATTTACTCCCTCAATTTCTCTTTATTATCCCCCTCTTTTAGCTGGCAGATATACTCATGTAGATAAATTTGGGCTTCATAGACCAGCTATTATGTTAATCATAATAAAGCAATCTTTTAGTTGGGTAGTGTGGCACATGTCTATAATCCTAGCATCAGAGGAGGCTGCGGCAGGAGGAGTGAGAGTTCAAGCAAGAGGTAGGCTACACAACTTAGTGTGATTCTGTCTCAAAAATAAATAAATAAAAGCAATGGGTGCATCTCAGTGGTAAAACATTTGTTTAGCATACATGAGGCTCTGGGTTCAACCCATCAGCAATGCCAAAAAAAAAAATTGTTGGTAACTACAAAATTTTAAACTAATACCGTTTTATTTTGTGTACTCATAACATATTTATTTATTTATTTATTTATTTACTTATTTATTTTGCAGTACTGGGTCATTGAACCCAGGGCCTTGCATATACTTTGCAGACATTCTGTCACTGAGCTGCACCGGGTCCTTTTAAAATTTTTCATCTTGAGACAGGGTCTGGGTAAGTTATGCAGGCTACCTCTGGCCTTGAACTTGTGATTCACCTTGCTCAGCCTTCAAGTGTCTGGGATTACAGGTGTGTGTAACCACACCTGGCTTAGTCATTACATTTAAAGCAGAATAACAAATTTATTCATACATAAGTAGCTATAGTTCAAATATTGTTGTCGTTGTTAGGTGCCTTCTAGTCAGTATCCAACTCATAACAACCCTGCTTACGCACAACAGACGAAATACTATTGTCAGTGCTTCTCTTCTGTTCATAGGGTTTTCAATGGCAGACTGATTTTTGGGAGTGGGTTGCTGGGTCCATCTCCCAAGCCTACAGCAACTGGTGTTCCCAGGCACTCTCACATCCAAGTACTAACCAGGCCCGACCTTGCTTAGCTTCCGAGATCTGATGGGATCAGATGCCACAGGGCTACGGCTACAGGCCAGTTCAAATACTAGGGGTTTTTTAGTTTGTGCTATGGTCTCTACTGTGATGAAATATATAATAAGGAGTATCAGGAAGTCCAGTCTTACTTAGTATTCTATACTGTGTGTTTTTATATTTCTACGAAATTTATGCCTGCAGCCATAGCCCCCTGACATCTGATCGCATCAGATCTCAGAAACTATGTAGGGTTAGGCCCGGTTAGTCCTTGGATTGAAGATTGCCTGGGAATACCAGGTGCGTAGGTTTAGGAGAAAGACCTGGAAATGAGTCATTGAAAACCCTACGAATTGCAGAGAAGCACTGACATAGTGTGGAGCATGGTACAGAGTTGGGGAGTGTTTCGTTATGTCTAACATAGGGTTGATATGAGTCAGACCCAACCAAGGGCACCTAGAGAAATAACAAAACAATGACAACTGAAATCTGTGTTTCTACTTTCATTTACATTTTCTACCAGGACTTCATGAATGTGTTCATGCCTCTGAATAGCAACATAATGAGTGAGGTTTTTGTTATGTGAGAAGCAAAAGGTAGAAAATTATGGAGATTGGCATATTGTGGATCAGAAACTGATGGCAAAGAGGATTTAGAGAAAAGAAAAGAAAAGGTTGTAAAAATTTTAAAGACTACATGTTTGCCATAAAATTGTTCTATCAAAAAGACTTTTGAATATTATACGTTTCCGATGTGGTTATGAAATTTACATGGAAATGCTGATAGAGTATACACAAAGGTAACTCTTAGTAGGGAAATGATATTCAAAACATGTGAGACAGAAAAAGTATTGCCTTATGAGATATAAACAATAACAACTGAATTTTATAGATAATAACAATGAAACTGGTATTTTTTTAAGAAAACGATATGCTAAGTGTATATAATTCTGATTATACATAAAACAAATGTTGATTGTTGCATTCATTTGAATTGAAACATTTCTATTCAGGCTCAATATCTTTTAATTCTTCATATTGTAATGTTCTAATGTGAATTGATATTTAATATATGGCAAAATTCAACCCCTGATATTGATTAGTCTTCTTACAACAACCTTAAAGTACAAAGCAAAACAGATAAGCAAATGTATATATCCCGAAAAAATCATCTTGCTACTAGAAAAAATTAAGGCATGTAACTTCCAGAAAAGTAGCATCCTACTGTGGTTCATGGGAATTTGAGAAATTAAAAATGATGTTTTTGTTTTTTAGGTTCTTGTGTTATAGTTTTAGGCACTACATATACTAATTGAAAGAAAAAGAAAAAAATTGAACCATCGAGTAAAGATCACAGGTTACAATGGTATTTACATGTTTCATATAGGCTGCTTAAGATAAGAGTTAAAAATATATTTTGAGGTTTGTCTTTGTTGCTTCTACTATGGTAGTAAGAAGGGAAGGCCCTGTGAAGAAACTGGAAATTAAATTTTTCTGGGCAGATATTTTTGCAGGTTTTATATATGAATATGAAGCTTAAAATACTATTATTCCAAAGGAATAACCAGTAGAAGGCACTGCTTCCTAAGACTTTAATTTATCCCTAAATTATAAGGTTAAAAGTCAAAGGTTAAAATATTTATAGAAAGAAAATATTTCAAAGAAACTAGAAGGAATGTAATCTTTATTCTGAGTTTCCTATTTTATATTTGTTTCATATGTAGAATTCCTTTGACTTTGTACATGCTGTCGTCTTCCAGAATAATTACAGCAAGGAACATATCTTAAGCAGTTTCTTAAGTTTAAAGCAGTAAGTAGATGATTCCTTAGTAATAAGTTTATTAATAATTTACTGTGTAGAGTGTTTACCTAAAGTTACTTAATTCATAGCTTTTTCCTTACATATTATGCACATAACTGTAAGATTTTTCCATCAGTTAAAAAACAAAATTAAAGTGGGGTTCCCAATTTCTATACATTGAAATTATTAAAAAGAAAGACACTGTTACTATTTAACTGGATTTTCTCTGACATTATCAAGACATGTTACAAACATACTTTTCCTATAAGATTTGTTCTTACAGGTGTCTATAGCAGACACATAGTCAGGACATTGCTGGTTTTAGTTAATTGCAGATTATTTAATAGCTATTTATTGAAAGAGTATTATTTTCAGACGATTTCTAAGTACTGGGCAAGTAGTTGTCAACAAAAATAAATCTGTGTCTGTGAGTCTGATGGTATAGTGATAGAGACAGGTAATAAAGAAACAAGTATAATATGTCAGGTGGTGATAAGTGCTATGAGTAAGCCACAGTGAAGAGCAAGAGAGGAAGAGAGTGCTGGTTTGGGAGGAAAACCCAAGAAAGGCCTTACTGAGGAAGTGATATTTGAGCAAAACTCTAAATGCAGTGTGAGAACAAGGCAAGTGTGTGTCTGGGGTAAGAAGATTTCAGAGTAAGAAAGTACCAACTGTGAAATAAATGTGTTTATAGCAATGGTGCGTTAGTTTCCATTTGCTGCTGTAACAAATTACCTTGCAGTTAGTGGCCTCTTTAGAATATGAATATATTCTTTTTCTGTTCTAGAGGTTAAAAGTCCTAAAATCAAGATATTGGCAAGGCTGTGTTCCTTCTAGAGGCTGTAAGGGAGAATTGTTCTCTTCTCTGACTTAAAGAAGCCATCTACATTCCTTGAGTCATAGCTTTATACTCCCATCTTCAAAACTAGTAGTACAATATCTTCCAACCTCACCTTCTGACTCTCACTTTTCTGCCTCTTCCTCTTTAAAGGATCTTTATGATTGCCTTGGACCCAGCAAGGATATTTCATACCTGAAAAGTCCATTTTTCCATGTAAGGTAACATATTCCCAGGCTCCTGGGATTAAGGCCAGGATATCTTGAGGTGGGGGTGGGCACATTATTCTGAGTACTACAGATGGTTTGCAGTATTGACTGCTATTAGAATCACTGAGTAACCCTAAACAATTCTGATAGTCAGTCTGTACTCAGGAACTAATAACATTAGAGTTTTTGGGGGAGGACCCAGTCAGCAGTATTTTTTAAACCCTTCCAGATAATTCTAGCATGAAGAAGATATTGACAATCACTGCGTTAGTTTTCTGTTGCAGTCTCACAACCTCTACTTCTAAATTTTCTATACATGTCTGAACAGAAATGGGGACATCCTGCATGCAGAGACACTTCAGTCAACAGCAGAAGACCCCAACAGTTTTAAAATTACAGTCTCCTATTGATCAGAACAGCATGATTTTGCAGAATGCTATGGGGAGAAGGAAAGGAAAAGCAGCTCCTTATAAAAGCAAGTTGTTCCTTACAAGGGAGGACACTGCTTATCTATTCCATTCATGTAACTCAGCAACTCCAGGAGTGTCATAGAGTTGGGATTTGATCCATATTTCTCAATCTGCTCCTTTTCCTAAGTAAGCTCGAACCCTAAATTTATATTGACTTTCTAAAAGTGTCTCTGCATCTTTGCTTTTATCACTACTTCCTACATGGAATTTCCTTTCCATTTATCTGAAGATTTCCATTTGCCTTCCTTTTCCCATAAGATCCAACTGGCCAACACTTCTCTGAAGCATTCCAGGTTGCTTTGGCCCCCACAAAGCCCTTGCCTATAATGTCATTTGGCTCTTAGCCTGAACTGTCTTTGATTACTTCTCCCTTTGCATAAAATCTCCTCATTCAGTTCATAAGCTTCTTAAAGCAGAGACCTTGACATTTAAAAAAATTGTTAAGAGACAAGTATCTTGCACATGGTTATTGTTGTTAGGTGCCTTGAGTCTGGTCCAACTCATAGCAACCTTCATAGAATTTTCAATGGCTGATTATTATGGTAAGGGGTCAGTAAATTCTTATTGATGATTTGGAAGTTTTCTGTTGCCCTAGAATTAGAGATCAGTATGTTCAAGAAAGTTTTTTTGACCATACATAAAACTGAGTTATATCATCATTTACACAATGCATTTATCTGCTTTGTGTCAGTTTCTTTGAATTCTGAGTTTTGTTCATTGGTAAATCTAGCATTTCCCATAGGAATGACAAGAATAATCTCTGCATGAGTATGTTACAGCTACACCAGTCTAGATCCTCAAATTGTTCCAAAGTAGCCTCACACTGCAGCATAGCCATACAAACTCCAGGAATTTGAATGCTACATACCCCAGAAGGACAAAATATGGGCCAGAGAATTGAGTGAGAATTCTGCATAGGGTAGGAGGACAATGTGTGGGATTCTGTGATGCCTTCTTGCTGCCTGTGAAATTGAAACTACCCTCTGTCCAAGATGGAACCCTTTGGTAGATGGATAAAACTTGAAAGATGTAGTGGTTTTAGTGATATTGTTTTCAGTATTTTTAGAAGTACTGTGAGTCATAAGCCGGTCGTGGTGGTGCATGCCGGTAATCAACGAGCTACGCAGGATGAGGTGGGAGGACCACGAGTTTGAGGACAGCCTGGGTAACACTTCGGGAGAAGGATGTGACAGTCCACTCCCAAAACAATTCAGAAACAATCAGCCATAGAAAACCCCATGCAGGTTGCTATGAGTAGGACCCTGACTCGACGGCACCTAACAACAACATGAGTCATAATAAATAGGAATACTGTAATTCAACTAACAGATTGATACTTCCTACATAAATTTTGGGGTATTTTACTTTTTACTAACTTAGTAGCTTATTATTGAAACATAACCATGGTCATTTTTATTGTAATAGTTAAACAAATCTTTAAGAAATCATTTACCTGAACTTTATTAACAATACTTTCAAGTCCAACACACTAAGAACATTCCATGAGGCTTTGGAAATGGAATGGAAATAACATGAAATATGTGATGTTTTAGAATCAGTTGCTTTCTGGAACCATGTTTCCTTTATACTCAAAGTTTTGAGAAGTTAAACTTTTGCTCCATAGAATGTTGTGTATAGATAGTGCTTACCCGGTTCATATAAAATTAATTTATGTATTGAGATGACCATACATTTTGAGAAGAGTATTAATATGTTATCTATCATATCTCCCTTATGTCTATTTATAGACTTTCAGTTTTCATAATTATTATAATAATAATAATAAAGTAAAAACTAACATAAGAGCATAGTTCTGAAAATCATGTTGTTGTTGTTAGGTGCTGTCAAATAGGGTCTGATACATCATAGAACTGTATAAATTAAGAAAGTCTAGCTGATGTAGCTTTCTGCTTTGATGTCCAGAGACTGTTATCCATAACCGAGAGTTTTCATATATTGAGAGACTGATTCCACATGAGGTGGTAGTAAAGACCACAGAATACCAATTGATTAATTCCAGTAAGAATGATAATTCCCACACAAAACACCAATACTAATGTTTTTTTTCCCTAACAAAAGCATAATCTCCTTATAGTTAATCTATGGGTGAAACCAAGAAATAATTTAAAAATCCGTTTATTAATTTACTGTGATAAATCTCTTAACAAAGACCTTAAATATTTCAAAAGTGTTTTGTGCAGCCATTCTATTTTATTTTATATATATATATATATATATATATATATATATATATATATATGTATATATATTTAACATCAGAAGCTGTAGGCTTGGGAGAAGGACCTGGCAACCCCCTCCCAAAAGTCAATGTGCCATTGAAAATCCTATGAACAGCAGAGAAGCACTGACAATAGTGTTTCCCCTGTTGTACAGAGGGTCGCTATGAGTCAGATACCGACTGGATGGCACCTAACAACAACAACATATTTATTTATTTATTTTTGGTACTAGAGGATTGAACCCAGGGCCTCACACATGCTTTACAGGTGCTCTACCACTGAGTTGCACCCTCAGTTCATTTTTTACTTTTTACTTTGACACAGGTTCTTGCTAAGGTATATAGGCTGCCTCTGGCCTTGAACTTGTAAACCTCCTGCCTTGGCCTCCCAAGTCCCTGAAGTTACAGGCATGCACCACAGCACCCGGCTAGCATCCATTGTTCATACATGAGTCAGAAGTTTGCTTGCAAAATGTGGCATCAGCAGAATGGAAATTAAATATCAGGGATTATTACATTGTAATATATCAATTTGGTGATAAGAATGACATTGTCAGAGCGACTAAAACTATTCTAACTCTATTAATTCCAGTCTCTTCCATCCTTCTCCATATTTTTTTAGAGTATACTTGAAATATACCTTAGTAATAGAATCAGAAGTAGTTTGAAATACTTGAACTGTGATGGTCAAGTCTATTCTTCTTTTAGACAGCACTTATGTGGTAGTTGCCAATATTTCCTACTAGTTCTTTGTTCTTAGCTGATCAACAAATGTGCTATTCACATTTCTTTTAAATACTGACTAACACATTTGATCTGTTTACTTAAATATTGCTGGTCAGGTAACATTTCTCTAATGGGAAACTTTGTATTTCATGTTGATTTTACACTTAGACCCTTAGAAGAAAATATGCTCTCCTTATTTGGGAGTATATGTATGTATTTATTTAATTTATTCACTTATTTATTTTTGAGAATTTGGGTGATCTGTAGTTGTAATGTTTATAAAGTAAGTGAGTGCTTTTACTTATTTAGTACCTACCCAGTGCTAAGTACTCTACTAGTTATCTTTAATATTGTTCATAGTTCATTTTCAAAATGCTTTAAGAAGTGGATACTCACTTTAAAGATGAGTGAATTGAGATAGATGAAATCTCATAGCTACTAAGTAGGAGAATCAGCATTTTAACCCATTTGTCTGATTCTAAAGCTCTTATTTTTCCTCCTGCCCTATTGTTTCTTAATAGAATTTCTTCAATACTTAGATACATTTTTCTTTTGAAACTTCTAGCAGTAATATTACTCAACAGTGATTCCAAGCATTTCTTTTGGAAAAACATTTTAAGTTTAAAATATATTTTATTTGAAGGAAGTGGTGTGGCAGTTAGTGAGTACTTTTCTGCCTATCATCCCACTGGTCTAGAATAAGAATGGATGATTGTGTAAACACTCTTTGTTTCTTGAACAAAAAATACAGCTTTTTCGAGGTCAGATCAAGTTGCAAATACTACAAGAGGTTTATTTTCATTAAATGTTTTACCTGAATTCTATTTCTATGTAAAACTTTTTCATTAAAGGAAAAACACCTTTCCATTTAATTGAAAATATTTACAATATATTTTTAACTTCTGATAATATTCTCAGTCAGACTGAAATACAAAGAAAATACGTAATTTTTCAGTTTTCTAAACTCATTTTCATATAGGCCTTAGCTTACCAAAATAAAACCTCTTTCCTGGCTTATTTTTCTATTGTTTAAATATTTTAAAGAATAAATAACTGTAAATTCACATCTAAATCATTCATGCAGTTGTGAAAGTAGAATTGAAATAATTTTATCTTCTGATCTTTTTTAATACCTTGTAACTTTGATATTGAACTAAATGCCAAAATTTAGGTGTTTCAGATCGTTAAGGAAAAGGAAATTCTCAAATGTTTTAAAAGTAAGAGTGATTATAAAATTTATTCAGTTCTCAATCTTTAAACAACTTTTTGTCAGTTGCTGTGAGGTTTGCTTATAACCAATCTTTCTACCTTTCACAATAATATTACTTTTAATATAAATTTGTTATAATAGCAATCATTTATTTAGCTTTTTAATGAAGGAAGTTTGTATTATTTCCTTTCTCTTAAACTGCCAATAGTATTTACTATTCACAGTTGTTCTGTCTTCAATAAGGTCTATCCAAGTATAAAACTAGATGGGTATTTTTCTTTCCTTCAAAATGGAATGGTCTGTCATTATGCAGTGTTCTTAGGTGAATTCTCTTATTTAAGAAGCCAGGATACAAGAGAGTGCTATATTAGTGTATTATTCTCATAACAAACAAGCACTGTTCTGTTGCTACCTGCTTGGCCATTGTTTCTGATTGTGTGTGCTTTGCAGTGGTATTTGGATGGTTTCCTGCTCTCTGCTAGCACAAAAAGGCATTTCTGTTACAATGGCCCCTAACCACACAATGACGGCATTAAGGATTTATGTGGAGGTTTCATTATTTTCTCCTCTTTTGTTCCTTCCAGGATGTCTTCCAAGCGACCAGCCTCTCCGTATGGGGAAGCAGATGGAGAGGTAGCCATGGTGACAAGCAGACAGAAAGTGGAAGAAGAGGAGAGTGACGGGCTCCCAGCCTTTCACCTTCCCTTGCATGTGAGTTTTCCCAACAAGCCTCACTCTGAGGAATTTCAGCCAGTTTCTCTGCTGACGCAAGAGACTTGTGGCCCTAGGACTCCCACTTCTCAGCACAATACAATGGTAGGTTTCACGTGATCTATTGTGCCTATACTCACTTTTTCACCATCTATCTACTCCTCTAATAGTTTGGCTCCAGTCCTTTACTTTATAATTATCATCTGTTTAATAGCCACACACAAGATTCAGTCCTGGTATTTTAGAATTCTTTAAAGTAAATTGATTCCAGTAGGGGGTATAAAAATTACCATTCTGTTTGTTTGTTTCTTTCAAGAAACCTGCTTTTGATACACTTTCAATTTAATTAGAGCAAAATAAACCCATATAAAATATGATAATAATGCTAAAGTAACATATTTAAAATTAGTCAGCATGAAAGTGAGCTGTCGTACTCTTTCTAATAAAAGATTTATCTGGAGAGAGTTGCAGTGAACATAACTTGAGCACTTCCACCATAATGGTGCATATTTCCCCACTTTTTACCTTGCCTAGATTGTATCTAGTATTCTTTACCATACTTGGAGTTTTGCAGAGGAATATATTTCATAGAGTGTATAGTTTTCTAATATGACTACGTTAATTTTAATTTCTAACTCAATCCATACACATTATTCTTTCAGTAATTCAGTAATTCCCTGTTGCATCCTATTCCAAAATATGCAACTCAGAGTAATTCCTCTGGCTCTTTTGTATAAATCACTGGACAAGGTCAGGAAACTAGGGCTTCATAAGTGAGAGGGAAAAAGGAAGCATAGCATCCTTGACTGACATATAAACAGCATGTGCAATCACAAATAAGGCTTTTGGATCCTTCTTATAAAGTACATAGAATCATCATGTTAGCAAGGTAGCAGGCATTTACCTGCCAGCAAAGTCACTGTCACCTTTGCAACATGGTTGCTTGAGTAAAGGTCATGTTTTTGTGATATGTGAACTCTCTCCTTTATCTTCTCTATTTCAAGAATGCTATTGCTGTTAATTTGAACCTGATTACACCAACAAAAATGTTTTATAATATATTCTCAGACCTTTAAACATGGCACTGATTCTGGTAAATCTTTTTTCTTTCCCCATGAAATTATTACATACCACAAATATATTTACTGCTGAAATATATCCACTTGTTCATATTATTGCATTGTATGTGCAATTAAGTCAACCAGAAGAATCAGACATCTCCCAATAGCTGTGCAATAAATATGATACTTGGATTTTTCACATTAGGTTTAATATATTCCCACTCAACATTTTAAGCCTCATAGGTCAAAATTTGAGTATTTGACCACATGCCAAGATTTTGTCACCAAGAATTTTTAAGCTAACACATATGTAGCACTTATGTAGAAGTATTTAAGCGCTTCTTAACATAATCATAGCCTGCAGCCGGAGCTCTGTGGCATCCGATCCTGTCCAATTGGAAGCTAAGCGGGTTCAGGCCTGGTTAGTACTTGGATGGGAGACTGCCTGGGAACACCAGGTGCTGTAGGCTTTGGAGATGGACCTGGCAACCCACTCCCAAAAATCAATCCACCATTGAAAACCTAAGAACAGCAGAGAAGCACTGACAGTAAAGTTTCCCCTGGTGTATGTAGGGTCGCTATGAGTCGGATACCGACTGGATAGTACCTAACAACAACAACAACAAACATAATCATAACCTTCACACTAATTAAGTGAGGTGGTGTTCTTAATCCTGTTTTATATATGAGGAAACAGAGGCACAGAGAAATTAAAGAATTTGCTCCAGGTCTTGACTAATAAGTAGGAGACCCATCATTTATCCAAGCAGTCTAACTATGGAGTCTATGATCATAAACCTTATGTTCTGGTGCTTCACAGGAGGACATTCATATTTTATATTCTCATCATCTATTACTTGAGAAGTTAAATCATACTGCCCATAATTCCTCTTTCTTCCCTCTAGTACGAGTTAATATTGTTATTAGGCACCATCAAATTGGATCGGACTCATAGTGACCCTGTATACAACAAATGAAACACTCCATGACACTGTGCCATACACGGCACTATGTCAATGCTTCTCTGCTATTCATACGGTATTAACAGGCTGATTGTTTCAGGATTGGTTTGGGTGTGGGCTGCCAGGTCCTTCTCCCACTTATGCAGTGCTAGGGATCCAATCTAGGACCTCAAAGAGTACAGAGCAGCACTGTACCAACTAAGCTTAACCCACATCCCAGTTAGTATTAGGTATGTGCAATAATGTAACTTTTTAATCTTCCTCTCAGATAGGTGATTCTATGAGAAGAAAGAGGGAAATGGGTAGTACACAGGTCAATTAGATAAAGAAGTCAGACTCGCCCTTTGGTATTGCAGCACTGTAAGTCTTTATCCCCTAAATATTTTTACCTTTGGCTTCCCTCAGATAGTATTGAATTAAGAATGCTGTTTGGATGGGCTTTCTTGTGTCAGTACTATGTACATATAGTACAGATGTGCAGAATTGAATATAAATAATTATGACTCGAAATACTGAAAAGATAAAGAGGTGGTTTTAAGTGTACTCAAAGCAGCATATGAAAAAGGTGTATTACCAGCAACTTGTGAGGGAATGCTATGATGAAGGTAGTTCATGTGAATGACCCTATTCAGGTTTAATGGAGAATTCACTGTAACTAAAGCAAAAATTGTTAACTGCCAACTTTATACTAACTTTTATGTTGGACACTATGGGCATAGTTTTGAACAAAACAAAACTCCTTCCCTTGACGAGCTACATCTAAAGCAGAAGTTCTTAACCAGGACCTATGGGTCTCCTGAAAGCAAATGGAGAATTCTGTGTCTATGAGCTTATCTGAGAACTGTTACAACTTCTACCGGATTTGCAAGTAGGTCTATATACCAAAAAGGTGGATATCTGCTATTCTAGAAGTTTTTGTTGTTTTCATACAAATGATTCACATTAGTTTTAGTAACATCAACACTTCTGCTTTATCTCACTGTATATGTCTATGTGGTTTCTAAGTTTGTTTTACTCATGATTCTTGATTTGAGCTGAACTCGTGGACAGTTGGAAGTGCCATCTATATAACCTCAAAATTTAAGACTTTCTTTCAAGTCATTTCAAATCTCACAGAGTTGGTTCCTTAAAAAAATGACTTGAGTTGTTTACCTCACTTTTGCAACTGTATGTCCTGATGCTTCCAGGATTTTAGTCCAAAACTTTTTATCTTAACAAAAAGTTCTACATAGATGAGCACCCATCTATGGCTTTAGCTTCCTCTCCTACCCTGCTATGGTTCCAGAACCCCAGTCATGCCAAGCTTTGTTTACAAACATAATGTTTTTGATGTTGTTAGGAGCCGTCGATTAAGTGTCTGACTCATAGCAACCCTACATACAACAGGTGAAACAGTATTGTTAGTACTTCTCTGCTATTCATAGGATTTTTAATGGCTGATAGTTTTGGGGAGTGGGTTGCTGGTTCCTTCTACCAATCCTACAGCATATGTTGTTCCCATCCAAGTACTAACCAGACCCGACCCTGCTTAGCTTCCAAGATCTGATGGGATCAGACACCACAGTGGTATAGCTTCAGGTGGAAGTAGCATAATAGAGGGCCTTTAATGACATACTGTTATGCTTTATACCTGGAAAACTTTCCTTTCAAATTTTACCTTTCTGGTGAATTGTGGTCCTCCCAGAAGCCTGGGTTCAAAAATAGCCACTTAGCTGGTTTTACCAATTTCCCAAGGCAGAATGGTTACTGCATTATTTTTTATGCATGGCATATTTTTATATTTCTTCTTAAAGGCAGAGTTGTGTGTATGTGTGTTTGTGTATGCATATAAACATCTACCATACTTTTGACCACATCTCATATGAAGTCCTCTTTTGTGAGGACCTCTAATTTCATCCTGCACCATGACAAATCTCCATGTTACATATGGTTTCTGGTAAAGAAATTTCTGTCAAATAAAAACATTATAGTGTGTCCTCATCTACTTTATTCACTGAATCTGGCACTGTGTGGCTTCTGGCTCTTCCCCAGAGTGTAAATGACCATGAAAAGTACAAGTATTGAATCAATTGATGACATCAAGGCAGCCACAACAGTGCAACTAAAGATACTCACAAAAGAGGACTTCCAGGTCTCTTTCACAAAGTGGAAAGAATGATGGGATAAGTGTATTTGAAGCCAGGGGAGTATTTTTGAGGGACATTAATGGCAGTGTGTCTTTTACTGAAACATTTTTTTTAATTTAAAAACTCACCATATCTTTTGATTGCCCCGTGTGTGTGTGTGTGTGTGTGTGTGTGTGTGTGTGTGTGTTTGATTTTTGTGTGTCTATGTGTTTATTTCTGGAATCTAGCATATGAGAACAGTCAATTTATGAGTATGAACTAAATGGCTAAGTTGATATGGATAAATAAATAGTAAATATGCTTTGGGTAAAGCTGTTAAAGATGCTAAGTCTTGGTTACTGTTTATTTTCTAGAAATTTTAGAATTAACGTAGAATCTAGTAATGTATATTCACAAAGAGGAAAATTGTGATGTATTAATCTATTAAACAGATTAAGATATATTTTATTCATATATCAAAATAATTGAATATATTTATAGTAGTATTATTCAACATGAATACTGTTTTTTTGGATACTAGGCCATTGTCCTACTCACACAATAGGTTCTATTATTTTAGTAAGGAAATACATTCTCCATTTTTTTTCTTTTCAGTATCTTTGAAAACAGAATCCTTCATAGTCTTCATATCATAAAGTTCAATTTAAGAAAAACAGGCATATCTCATTACCTATTTGTGTGTGACATTCATATTCCATTTCTAAATAAAAAGAAAGATTTGGGCAGGAACATATATTTTGTATTGCCTGAATAGATTAGAGACAAAGTGAAAATGCTGAGTAATTCTACTCACTTGAAATTATAGAAAGAGGCTTTCAGTGTAAAACTTAAGTTGAAAATATTTCCTGAAAGTTCTATAAACATAACGACTGTTGTCATTAAAGGGTTTAAGAAATTAGAATCCCAGCTGGGCGTGGTGGTGCACACCTGAAATCCCAGTGACTCAGGAGGCGGAGGCAGGAGGATCACAAGTTTGAGACCAGAGGCAGTCTGTGTAATTTAGCGAGACCCTGTCTCAAAAAGTAAAAAGATGGGCTGATGGTGCAGCTCAGTGGTACAGCACTTGCAAAGCATGCAAGCGCAAGGCCCTGGGTACAAACCACAGTACCACCAAAAAAAAAAAAAAAAAAAGAGAGAAGATAAAAAGAAATTAGGAAATTAGGATTCCTTGTTTCAGGTATAGAGTATGCAAATGTTAAGATGTGGATTTGAGTTAAATATGGATGGAATTCCACCTTTCTGAAATCATGTGTATTGGCTTAGTGTTTTGGAGAAATAAACTAAATGCCTAACTCAGAGAAACTCCTGTGTAGCTGTAACTAGTATGAATGCTAAAAGTTCATTTATACTTAGAATGTTTTACTTGCTTTTCAGAAGCACCAGCTATCTAAAGTACATTTCATATATATATATATATATATTACATATGTATATATATATACACACTATCTAAACTATATATATGAAGTATATATATACTATATACTATTATGTATATGAACCATCGAAAGCACATTTCATATATGTATATGAAACTATATACATGAGATGTACTTTAGTTCATATATAAAATAGTATATAGTATATATAGTTTAGTTTAGATAGTATATATAAAATCCATTATGAATATATATATAATGTACTGTTGGATTTCTAGTCTGTATGAGATTCAGGCACAGACTGTTCTAAGTCTAGGAAGAAGAATGATTCACTTGATTCATTCAATGAAACTCTCATAATCTTACAAAACAATAGCAAACTTTGATTCACATAAAATCTTCAAAAAGGTAAAAGTGATGTGAAACTCTGATTCTACCATGAGTGGAAAGGCTATTCTGAGCTTTATTCCTATTGATGATCAAATCCCTTTGTCCTATTTGTTGATGTGTTTGTTCTCTCTCTCTCTGTCTCTCTGTCTCTCCCTCTCTTGCTTGCTCACTCTTTGCCTCAAAGTTTCAGAGACAAGCAAGAATCACTGTAATTCTTGTCTCATCTTTAGTAACAGTTCTGAAATATGTGGATTTATTGGATGATGCAGAGAACTATCCAGAATATATCCTCATGTCAATTAACATGAGTATTTGTGGGCCTCAGAATGGACTAGCGAGGGTCTAAAGAGAAATCAGTTAGCAACCTCCAGAGCAGCTGGGGAACTCTGTGGCTGTCATTTGGGTGCTCATTGTCTATCTGGTTGTATGCTACTTCTTTGGGTTAGCTTGTTGTTCCAGTGTCAAGTGTGATGTGAAAAGAACGTCTTGACCACCTGTGGTTACTGAATAGTCATCTATCTATTTCTTTTAAAAATGTATTCTATCTCAGCCAAACCCTCTTTTGATTCCTTAAGCCACTGTTGTTTTAGGTGAACAAAAAACAATATTTTCATTAAAAAAGAATTTAAGTACCTTGCTCCAGATATAGTTGAATTTTATTGGAAGTAATTACATGTGTGTTTATATTTTTATTTATTTTGCATTGTTTCAGATTTAATCCAGGCCCCATACTTGCTGGACAAGTGCTGTACTATTCAGCTATGCCCCCATTCCCTTCTACATTGCCCAGATCCCAATTCCTTGGATCAAATGATCCTCATGCCTCAGCCTCTGGAGTTACTAGGATTACAGGTGCACCCTGGCACCATACTCTTAGTATCTCACTTACAGTTAATATTAATGATGTTTTCCCTGAATTGTTAAACACAACACTGCATATACATTTTGTTAGTTTATTAATATGCTGTATGTTAAAGTTAATATGCTTAAATATTGCAAGAACACTCATTATCATAAGGTAGTATTCTGTGTGAGTCAATTTCTTCCTAAAGTCCATAAAAAGAAATAAAAGATGTTTTGAAATTGATCTTTTATAAATGTCAAATATATAGCTGAGACGCCCAAGTATAACATTATAGCAAGTGTCCAATGTATGAAACCCAGCTGTAACCACTGAGAAAAAGAAATCATTTAATGCATATGAGAGATAGAGGCTCTTATTTGCTCAGGTTCACTGTCAGCTCCTGGGATTCTTTCTTTGTACAAAGTATTTTTAATTGCTACACTATAGCTGTGTCTTTAAATGCCTATTATGTAATTTTAGCTTATAATCTAATAGTTTTTGATGTTTAGGATAGTGTTATATATGAAATGTTATTCAGAAAATTTAAGAAGGAAAAGAGAAAAATGTATTTGTTACTTAAAAATAAGTCACAGAATAGGACCTTAATTATGATATAGTAAAGATTCCTATTTTTATATGATGCTTTGTATAAGCTTTTAAGTTTCTGGTTACCTTTGTATATCAAACTTAGTGTAAGTTATTGTGATGCTATAATGCATACCATTGTTAAGCAGTGTGGTTATTGTACCAGTTCTAATAATGAGAATTTCATTGTTTAGAGAGAGCCCTCTCCTACACTCTAGACAAAAGTGTAATTACTTTTGAACAATGTGGAATGTGCTCAGTAATAGCATGGAGAATTGATTCACAAAGATTCGATAGGGTAAGCTTGGAGGCCATATGTGCAGTGTGGTAGTATAAAATTATGATAGTAGGCAGTATAATTCTACACACACATACTGGATTTCACAGTTTATCTATAAACTGCTGTTTCTATAGGATATAGGCTTGCTTATCTGAAAAAGGCCAATTCCATTGAAACAAGGTGAAAATGGTGACAAGTTTGTATTGTTCATGGTAAATTGATGTTTATCATACAATGAAATTACACTATTACAAACATTGTTCTGTACATGTTGTCCTAAAATACCACATGAAGCTGTTTATCTAGATACAATCCCAGGATTGTGTTTGAATGTAAGTAGTTCAGTCTTTATACTTGTATTGTTTTGGGAAATTACCCCCAGGGTTAGCAGGAATGGGGACAGTGAAACCCAATCAACTGGGGTCCATCAATGCCACTGGGTATGTTGTGCAGTAGATCATTTGTCCCCTTGCAACCCTGTTCCATTCAGCCTAGGAGAGGGTGACTAATTAGTCTAGAAAACCTTCCTATGATATCCACAGGATGTGAAGTACTGTTGTTGAAGGTAAAGTTAATTGGGCCTTGAGAAATTACTGAATATAATGTCACATGAAAAAAGTGCTATGTGGACTTGTGAGGTTGTTCCAGACTCCTAATAAGGATCTAAGGTTCTCCACACAGTGCCACATAGTGACATGGGTCTATGTAAGAACTGGTAATTCTGTGGCAATGGGGAGATATGTGTTTTCTTTAAAATATTTGGCCCAATGGAATTTAACGTCTTGTAGTTAATAGAGAATGTTGCAGAAAGATTAAATTCAAGTATATATACTGAGTACTTATGAGCAGAAAGCCTGCAGCTGTAGCCCTGTGGAATCCGATCCTGTCAGATCTTCGAAGCTCAGCAGGGTCTGGCCTGGTTAGTACCTGGATGGGAGACCGCCTAGGAACACCAGAAGCTGTAGGCTTGGGAGAAGGACCTGGCAACCCCCTACCAAAAATCAATCTGCCATTGAAAACCCTATGAACAGCAGAGAAGCACTGCCAATAGTGTTTCCCCTGTTGTACAGAGGGTCACTGTGAGTCGGATACCGACTTGACGGCACCTAACAACAATGAGCAGAAATACAGAAATGCATAAGAACTAACTTCTCTCCCTCTCTCTCTCTCTCTCTTTCTCTCTCTCTCTCTCTCTCTCTCTCTCTTTTCAGTACTGGGGGTTGAGCCCAGAGCCTCATGCTTGCATGCTTTGCAAGTACTGTACCACAGAGCTGCACCCCCACCCCATTTTTTCTTTTGTTTTTGAGATAGGATCTCGTTAAATTACGCAGACTCTCTGATCTTGAACTTGTGATCCTCCTGAGTCCACCTCTCCAGTCCCTGGGATTATAGGCATGCGCCATCATGCACGGCTCTAATCTCTTTTCTTTTGTAGTTTTTTGGGTAGCGTGGAGGTAATATAAGCATAAAAATCACCATAATATAATATAAAATGTTGGAACTCTGATACAAGAGATTCACAGTTAAAAGGTATCTCATTCATGGGGCTCAAAAATAGATTAATTTGAACTGATTTCCACAGATGGTTTCCACATGATTATTGATACCTGGAATATTTAAAATATAGTTACACAGTGGGTCAATTACCATTAATAATTAGTAAATAGAATATAAGTTTGTATTTTCCTTAAATATTTTTTCAGCAGAAATAATGCAGAATGCAAGTTACTAAAAATGAAAGAACTAAGCACACAGTATACTATAAAACTTATAACGTGATTTGTAGAGAAGTTAGTAAAATGTGTGCTTCCTGCTTACTGAGATTTAAAAAAAAAGCTACTGTAGTTCTTGGGGTTTTAATTGTTTTGTTTATCTGAGTGAGCACCGTGAATGAAGTAGAAAGCATGATGAAATATGTGGTTAGGATATTGGAAAAAGCACGGACACTAAGCAGCAAAGCCTGAAACTTACTTGAATGATATTCCTGATTTGTAGAAAGGAAAAGTGCTCTTCTGTATCTCATTTGTTAGTCTCTGACCTGCATTCAAAAAGGAGGGAAAAAGATAATTTTATCTTGGGAAGTTAAAAATAATGAAAAGTTTGTTTGCAATCTGACTATATTCTGTATGTTAGATGTTTTATTTTTATTTCTTCCTCATTCTTCCTTTGATTCTTTTCCTCTTCTGCTCCTCATCTTCCTTTCTTTTTCCTTTGCCTCCTCCATCAAAAAACATTCTTAATGGGTCCTCTTGTGGATCTCAATAGAGCCATTATCAGGAAGGGAGACTGGGTAAGAGAATCGGCACCATTGTCCTCTGATATATACTTCCTTTCTATTACTTGGGGGTTTGCCAGATTTTCTTGCAGTCGGTTTAGGTTTCCCTTACTGCATATGATTAATAAAGATCAATGGATTTATGATAAAGCTTTCAGTGGTGTTTAGAAAACAAGAACAGTGTAGTGAGTTCTTCACAAAACCTTATAGTGCATTACTTCAGTTTGCTCTGAGGTTATATTTTACTTTGCTTTTCTGTCGTGATCCATTGTTGATAATGAATGGAAATTTATTTTTAATATCCTTACTTGGCAGAACAAAACTCAGAACCCTATACTTGTTCCCAAATTTTTTTTTAAATTGCAGCTAGTGAATCTAAATATCTGCAAACTAGTGCTTTTGGGGATGCCTATGTTCTGTGTGTGGCTATTTACTACCTTACATTTTAAATTATTTGATAGCTTTTATCACTATTTTCAATCAGTTCTTGATTGCAACTCAATTATTTTGTTTTCAAATGTATTTCTTAAATTTTAAGATTTTATAGAGATATAAAAACTAGAAGAGAAAGATAAAATATGAAAAATAGGGAGATCATTTACATAATAAAAATTGTTCTTAGTGTCATTGTATTAGTATCAGTGAGAATAGCAGTGTGTTGTTGTCATTGTTTCTTGTTTTATGCTTGCAAAAGACAATTACCTAAAAGAATTCAAAAGAAATAGGAATCTTGCTACATTGATGTCTGATTTCTAGAAACTGGAATGAAATCTGTAAAACTTGGAACTTGGTTGTCTATGGGACTTCAAAATATTTCAGGTACTCCTTATACCATATTTCCTCTTGGACATATCACTCAGATACAGTGGCTCATTGTACCTAAAAAAAGGAAAGGTGACCTTTATAAAGCAGCATCTTTAGGAAGCACAGCTATTAGCACTTCATTTATACCTTAAAGAAGTGAAGTCATATAAGGAAGTATGAATTTTCAGTGTAATGTCTTTTTTCACATAGTTTGTCAATTAAACATATCTGATTTTCTCTTTTCAAAGTATATTCAAAGATAAATAACTGGATTTTGAGGTAATAAGTTAACAAATAGAAAGACTTTTATAGGATAGAAAATCTAATAGTAAGACAGGAGAGTACTTTCAAGAAAAATACTTTCAGAAATGACAGTCTGAGCTCAAAAAGCTTACAACACTATTGGGTGAATTTGAAAACATTAAGTATTATTTAAATAGTATTTCTACAAGGTCTGAGATACTCGGAGTTGTAATGGCACAAAGCTGACATTTAAACTGAATTCCTGATAGTTTTCTATATGTCCTTAGTTTTGATCATCTCATGCCATTCGCCTTCCTCTTATTTCTATTTTCAGAAAGTAAATTCTGTGGGATTTTTTTTCCCTATATTCTTTTAGATAGGGAAAAGAGAAAAGTTCTTTGGTATTTGAAATGGGAAATAAATATAAGGCTAAGTTAAGCTGACAATTGTAATTGGCCCATTTGGTTACATATCTCTTTTGTGCAAAGGCAAAGTGCTTTTTACAGTTTTCTCATAGCCCACATTTAGGAATGATCCATGTGAGCAGATGAGGTGTGAATATAAGGAGAACAGCCTTGGCTAGCTCTGTGACACTGACATCCCATGATAAAGTAAATGAACACAAGTGACTGGATTCTGTGTCTTATTTAGTCAAGGCTGCCTCTGTGGCAGCAGAGCAAACAATGTTATCATTATATAGAGAAGCAGTGTTTACTTCAGCATCTCGTCATAGCTCTTAAAAATCCAGTCTGTCTTGAGATAAAACAGTTAATCTTATTTGTTGATATCTCTAAACTAGAAATAATATTCTGTGGTTTAGTAAGAAATTTAAAGTGGAAGTAAGGTAAGAAAAAGATAAGTGTATAAATAAGTCCAAAGTTACCACTATGTAGCTTTATATTTTTGTACACATATAAAATATGTGCCACGTAAAAATTTTTTTGTTGGTGGTGGTTACTGTCGAGTTGGTTCTGATTCATAGCAATCCTCCTAGGGTTTTCAATGTCTGATTGTTTCGGGATTGCTTTGGGAATGGATTGCCACGTTTTTCTCCTATTTTTGAGGTGCAGGGGATTGAACCTGGGCCCTCAGAGAGTGCAGAACAACATTCTACCAAGTGAGCTAAATCTGAGCCCAAGTAAAAGAAAAAAAATTATGTAAAAATTAAATACCTGTTATTAATGAATAATAAAACCATTAGTTGCAATAGTTTATATCCTTGTACTTAAAAAATGTACTGAGCTTGGTAACCACCATTTTGGCCACGTCAAGACCCTCCCATGTGTAAACATTCATCCTAGAGGAGGGGAGATTGCTGGGCTCTTAGCAGTATACATCTTCAGTTTTTGTGGCAGTGTCTGGCAGGATTTGTACCACCAGGGACATAGGAACCAGAGAACATACTTCTTGTGTATCTGAGATTCTGAGTTCCCTACAATCATCAGTAGAACATACGTGAGAATCACAAGTGAATAAATCTTATAGCCTATCTTCAGTCTGATAAATGAAACTCAAATACAGGAGATTTGAGAGTCAGAGCTCTTTAGAAAAAGTTATCTAGTAACTACTAATAATAGAAATAGGAATATTTCCTGGTTTTCTGTGTGCTAGCCAACCTACATTTATGATCATAACCAATTTTATATCAAATAAATGGGTTCAGCAACTGTGACTATACCCAAATTACAGATGGAAAATAGTCTTGGATGAACTGACTTGCCTGATAAATAAATGACAGAATTTGGGTTCATGACTTCAGAGCCTGAGAACTTAATGATTCTGCTCACTGCCTTTCTACTCATATGAGTGTTCAAATCCTTTTTATTAGAATGAACAATTTTAAAAGTCTTTAGTAACACTTTTGGAATGGACAGGTAGAATATTATTTACTTAATTATTTTTTTCTATTATAACTCAGAGGTTGGGGCTGGAGTTGAGCTCATTTGGTGGAGTGCTGCTCTGCACTCTCTGAAGCCCTGGGCTCTATCCCTAGCACTTCAAGATAATGGGAAAAGCATGTGGCAGCCCACTCCAGGCTCAGTCAGCCACTGAAAACTCTGTGAGGGTTGCTGTGAGTTGGACCAGGCTCTGTGGCACCTAACAACAGCAACAACAACAACAACAACAACAACAACTCAGAGATTGTCTGCAGCTATACCACCCCAGCATCTGATTCTGTCTGATCTCAGAAGCTAAGCAGGGTGGGCCTGGTTAGTCCTTGGGTGAGACACCACCTGGGAATACCACGTGCTGCAGGCTAGAAAGAAGGACCCAAAAGCCCACTCCTGAAACAATCAACTATTAAAAACCCTATGAATAGCAGGGGGCTGGGGTTTAGCTCAGTTGGTAGAGTGCTGCGTTGCAGTCTCTGAGGTCCAGAGTTCAATTCCCATGCACCACAAAAATGGGAGAAGGACCTGGCAATCCACTCCCAAGGCAATCCCGAAACAGCCATGGAAAACCCTATGAGGGTTGCTATGAGTCGGATACCGACTGAAAGAAACACTGATAACAGTGCAGGCATGGCTCAGTGTAGGGTAGTATTTTGTCTGTTATACATAGGGTTGCTATGAGTCAGACCCAACTCAATAGCACCTAACAACAACAACAACTCAGAGATTATATGATTTTCTTATTTTTTTAACTGGCCAAGGGCTTTGACTCTTTCAGAATGTGTAAGAGGGGTTCTATAAAGGCTGTTGGGCAATGTATGTGATTTTAAATGATTATTTGCTACACTTTTTACCTAACAATTGGTATTCATTTATGGTCTGACTATAAGAGAGTTCCTATAGCAGTATAGTTACACATGTGGAACCTAGTGACAGAATTATTGGGTTAACTCCAAGTTTTGCTGTTTGATATCTGCATGGCATTTTGCAAATTATGGAAATTTTCTTTACCTTATTTTTGTTATCTGGATAATAGGGACAATAACAGTAGCATCTAACTTACAGGGTGCTTACAATGTTTTAAGTCAATATACACAAAGCATTTGGTACATGGCACATATTGTTGTTATTGTTGTTGTTGTTAGGTGCTGTTGAGTCAAATCCAACTCATAGCGACCCTATGTAGAGCAGATCGAAACACTTGCCGATTCTGTGCCAGGCAAACGATCTTATTTATGTTTAAGCCCATTGTTGCAGATACTGTGTCAAGCCATCTGGTGGAGGGTTTTCCTCTTTTGCATCAACCTGCCACTCTCCCAAACATGATGTCCTTCTCCAGGGATTGATCTCTCCTGACTACATGTCCGAAATATGTAAGACGCAGTTTGGCCATTCTTGCTTCCAAGGAGCACTCTGGTTGCACTTCTTCTAGGACAGATTTGTTGGTTCTTTTGGCAGTCCATGGTATATTCAATAGACGTCTCCAGCACCACAATTCAAAA
>VMDO01002700.1:0-106336 GCA_007922755.1 Pedetes capensis | reverse complement strand
AAATCATATGATGCCACTGAAAATACCATGGCATGAGTCAGATGCACCTTCATCTTCAATGTGACATCTTTGATTTTCAATACTCTAAAGAGATCTTTTGCCACTGCTTTTCCTAGAGCAATGCGTCTTTTGATTTCTTGACTGCTGCTTCCACGGGTGTTGATTATAGAGCCAAGCAAAGTAAAATCTTGGACAACCTCAATCTTTTCTCCATTGATTGTGAAATTGCGTGCTGACCCAGTCGTAAGGATTTTTGTTTTGTTGATGTTTAGTCATAACCCATATTGAAGGCTATGATCTTTGAACTTCATCAGTAAATGTTTTAAATCCTCTTCACTTTCAGCAAGCAGAGTGGTGTCATCTGCATAACGCAGGTTGTTAATGAATCTTCCTCCGATCTTGATGCCATATTCTTCCTCATAAAGTCCAGCTTCTCAGATTATTTGCTCAGCGTATAAATTGAAGAAATAGGGTGAAAGTATACAGCCCTGACGCACACCTTTCTCAACTTTAAACCACTCAGTGTTTCCTTGTTCTATTCAAACAACTGCCTCCTGGACCACGTACAGATTTCTCATGAGCACAATTAGGTGTTCTGGTATTCCCATTTTCTGAAGTGTTATCCATAATTTGTTATGATCCACACAATCAAATGCTTTTGCATAGTCAATAAAACATAGATAGTCATCTTCCTGATATTCTCTGCTTTCAGCTAATATCCACCTGACATCAGCAATGATGTCCCTAGTTCCCTGACCTCTTCTGAATCCTGCTTGATTTTCCTGTAATTCCTGTCTATATACTGCTGTAGTTGCTTCTGAATGATCTTTAGTAGATTTTGCTGGTGTGCAATACTAACGATATTGTCCGATAGTTTGCACATTCAGTTGGATCCCCTTTTTTGGGAATAGGCACAAATATGGATCTCTTCCAGTCAGTTGGCCAAGTAGCAGTTTTCCAAATCTGTTGGCATAAACATGTTAATACCTCCAGTGCTGCATCTGTTTGTTGAAACATCTCTATTGGTATCCCGTCAATTCCCGGAGCCTTGTGATTCGCCAGTTCTTTCAAGGCAGCTTCCACTTCATCCTTCAACACCATTGGTTCCTCTTCATATGCAACCTCTTGGAATGTTTGGTCATCTACCAATTCTTTCTTGTATAATGACTCTGTGTATTCTTCCCATCTTCTTTTGATGTTTCCTGCACCACTTAATATTTTCCCTGTAGAATCTTTCACTACTGCCACTCGAGGCTTGAATTATTTCTTCACTTCCTTAAGCTTGAGAAACACAGAGCTTGTTCTTCCCTTTTGGTTTTCTGCCTCCAGCTCCTTGCTTTGTTTGTGTCTTCTCGAGCTGCCTTCTAAAATCTTCTGTTTAGTTCCTTAACTTCATCATGTCTTCCTTTTGCTTTAGCTGCCTGACGTTCGAGGGCAAGGTCCAGCGTCTCTTTTGACATGTAATTTGGTTTTTTCTTTTTTTCTTGTCTTTTTAAGAACTTTTTGCTTCCTCCTTGAATGATATCTTTTATGTCATGCCACCACTCTTCTGGTCTCCTATCATTTGTGTCTAATGCATTAAACCTATTTTTGAGGTGGTCTCTGAACTCAGATGGGATATACTCAAGGTCATACCATGGCTCTAGTATACTTGTTCTAATTTTCTTCAGCTTCAGTTTGAACTTGCATATGAGAAGTTGATGTTCTGATCCACAATCAGCACCTGGTCTTGTTTTGACATTTTGTACAGAGCTTTTCCTTCGCCTCTTGCAACATATGTAGTCAATTTGATTCCTGTATGTTCCATATGGTGAAGTCAATGTGTATAGTCTCCGTTTATGATGTTGAAAAAATGTATTTGCAATGAAAAGGTCATTGGTCTGACAAAATTCTATCATGCGATCTCCAGCTTCGTTTCTGTCACCAAGACCATATTTTCCAACTACTGAGCCTTCTTCTTTGTTTCCAACCTTTGCATTCCAGTCACCAGTGATTATCAGTATGTTTTGATTGCATGTTTGGTCTATTTCAGATTGCAGAAGCTCATGGAAGTCTTCCCTTTCTTCATTTGTGGCCTTAGTGGTGGGTGCATAAATTTGAGTAATAGTCAAATTAACTTTCCTTCCTTGTAGGCATATGGATATTATTCTATCACTGACAACATTGTATTTCATGACAGATCTTGAAATGTCTTTTTTGATGATGAATACAACCCCATTTCTCTTTAGTTTATCATTCCCAACACAGTAGACCATTTGATTGTCTGACTCAAAATGGCCCATGCCGGTCCATTTTAGCTCACTGATGCCTAGAATGTCAATGTATATGTGCTCCATTTCTCTTTTAACGATTTCTAATTTTCCTAGATTCATCCTACGTACATTCCATCTTCCAATTATTAATGGATGTCACAGTTATTTCTCCTCATTTGGAGTCATGCCACATTAGCAAGTTGAGCACCCTGGGGCTTTACTCCATTTCCGTTATCACGGTAGACTCTACTTGGAGGAGGCAGCTCTTCCCCAGTAGTCTTTTGTGTGCCTTCCAACCTGGGGGCCTCATTTTCTGGCACTATATCTGACAGTGTCTCTTTGCTATGTATAGGGTTTTCAATGGCTAGTTGTTTCGGGAGTGGCTCACCAGGTCCTACTCCCTTGGCACATATTAGTACTTAGTAAATGTTAGTGCTTGCAGAAAACTTTAAGTTCTCCAATCTAGGAGAAAATTGGTATATTGGATTAAATGTCAGGTACATTCAATTGTCATAAATATAATGATCCTTTAAGAAATCCTTAAGCTAATTAAAAATACTTTTGAAATAAGATATCAAAAAGAAATCTCAAATACTTGTCATTAAGAGGGTTGTTTTTTGCAATATTAGCTATTGAAAAGGAGGCCGTTCATTCAGAGATACTGTCACTCAAATATTTATGACGGATTTATTTATTTTTACTTTTTGTGGTACTGGGGGTTGAACCCAGGTCTTCGCACTTGCGTACTTTGCAAGTGCTGGACCACTGAACTACACCCCTCCCCCATTTTTTTACTTTTTTTTGAGACAGGGTCTTGCTAAATTATGCAGGCTGCCTCTGGTCTCAAACTTGAGATCCTCTTGCCTCTGCCTCCCAAGAGACTGGGATTATAGGCGTGCACCACAGCGCCTGGCTCTAGATTCATTTATTTTAAATACCATATATTCTCAATCTAATCCCTACCCTTTCAATAGTTTTAGAGGGCTACAAAATCAGATGTGGATTAGAATCATGTGTGGACTAGATTTGTAATTGAGAACTCTCAACCCAGTTCTGGACCATGAATCCAGTCCACACACAATTCTAAGTAATAGAATCTGATTTTGTAGCCATCTAAACTGTTGAAAGGCTGTGAATTAGATTCAGGTATAAAGTATTATTCATTGACAGCTGAATTTTTACTTAAGGTTAAAGCTATTTAGCAACAAGAAACACCTCCACTGTCTCCATAACAGAAAACTACCTAAGCCTAGTCAAAACAATTTTGATAAGAGTAAGAGATGGGTAATGCTGTGGTAAAGAATCCAAGCCCACTCCTCAACTGCTTAGGTCTCAGTTATTCCATATCATACAAAATGTGTGGACTTGGCTAAGTTTTGTCCTTCTTTCCACCTTAGTTTTCTAAATTAAATAACAGAATTCTCAGAAATGGCTTCAGACTATGCTTGACATCTAGCATGTACTTAATAGAGGTTATAGTATGTGTTTTATTGACTATGCAAAGGCGTTTGACTGTGTAGATCAGAATATATTACAGATAACATTGTGAAGAATGGGAATACCAGAGCACTTAATTGTACTTATGAGGAGTCTGTACATGTACCCAGAAGCAGTTATTTGAACAGAACAAGGAAACACTACTTGGTTTAAAGTCAAGAAAGGTATGTGTCAGGGCTATGTCCTTTCACTGTACCTCTTCACTGTACCAGCTTCAATTCAAGAAGCTGGACTTTATGAAGAAGAACATGGCATCAGGATTGAAGGAAGACTCATTAATAACCTGTGTTATGCAGATGATACAACTCTGCTTGCTGAAAGTGAAGAAGATTTGAAACATTACTGATGAAGATCAAAGAACACAGCCTTCAGTTTGATTGCGCCCTATTATTAAGAAAACAAAAATCCTTATAACTGGGTCAGTATGCAACTTCACGATAAATGGTGAAAAGACTGAGGTTGTCCAAAATTTTGCTTTATTTGTTTCTACAATCTGTAATGTAGCTTGGTGTGTTTCTACAATACCCACAGAAGTAGCAGTCAGGAAAGGAAAAGACACATTGCATTGGGAAAAGCTGTTGCAAAAGACCTCTTTAAAGTGCTGAAAAGTAAAAATGTCACATGAAAACAGAAGGTGCACCTGACTAAGCCGTGATATTTTCAGCCTCATCATAAGGTTGTGAAAGCTGGACATTGAATAAGGGAAACAGAGAAAGAATTGATGCTTTTGAATTATGGTGCTGGAGAAGAACATTGAATATACCATGTACTGCCAAAAGAACCAACAGATCTGTCCTAGAAGAAGTGTATCCAGAGTGCTCCTTGGAAGCAAGGATGGCTAGACTGTGTCTTATACATTTTGGAAATGTAGTCGGAAGAGAACAGTCCCTGGAGAAGGACATCATGTTTGGCAGGTCAATGAATAAAAAGAAGACGTTCAACTAGATGGATTGACACAATTGTTGCAACAAAGGGCTTCAGCATAATAGAGATTGTGTGCCTGGCACAGAATTAGGAATTGTTTCGTTCTGTTGTACATTGGGTTGCTATGAGTTGGACCTGTCTTGACAGCACAAAAGGATGACAGTAGTTCTTGAATAGTTTGTATTACATTGACTGATTACTGTCATTTACCAAAACAAGAAACTACTTTCTTTGAGACTCCCAGTAGTCATATTTTCCTTTTTGTAAACTAGGGGAACTCAGGAGTCTTAATTTTAAGCTCTCACACAATCTTCTGATGTAATTCACTTTGAATATAAGGTTCAAACTCATTTAAAAGAGAAAGCTATATGGTGTCTGCAATGGTTAATCTTGATTGTCAACTTTACTGGATGGAGAGATGTCTAAGACTACCAAAGCATGCCTATGCAAGAGATGTGAGGTAAGCCCAGTCAGTATCTTCTGACATAATTCACAGTGAATATGAGATGCAAGCTCATTTAAAAGAGAAAGCTCCAGGGTCCCTTAGAAGCAACATATCTGTCTTGGTCTTCACTTTCCCTAGAGTCTGGCACACCAAGTGTTGGCAAATATTGTCATGTACCATACAGCATCATTTTGGTCAAAGATAGACTGTATATAGGACAGTGGTACTGCAAGACTATAATGTAGCCTGGTGTGTAGTAGGTCATGCCATCTAGGTTTCTGTAAACAAGCTCTATGATATTAGCACAAGGATAGATTTCCGTAGTAACATATTTTTAGTGTGCATCCTCATAGTTAAGTAAAATATGCCTGTGGTTGTGTGAATGAATGGAGCAGTGTCTTTAGTGTATGCCTGTGCTCACAAAAGACACTCTGAGTACAACTTTATGTAAACCTTGAAGGAATAATACTTAATTCCTAGGTAGTTGATATAGTCATGGGATGAGATACTGACCTAGCCCAGTGCCTGTCATACAGTGAGTACATGAGCTCCTTTCCATGACCCTTCAAATGCCCTCCATGAAGTTCTCTCCAAATCACTCTGATGGAAGGGCAAAGTTATTATTCTCGAGCTTCCTATGTTGCACTTCTCCAAACAGCTCACCACAGGAAACTCACAACATCCACACACAATACAGAAAAACAATCCTTTGGAATTGAATATATTTAAAAATTACTTAATTTTCCTGAATGAACTTCCTAGCAGCTACATACTCATTTTCTTTAGAATATGATTGTGGAGGTTTGTGTTTATTACCATAGCTTTGTTGATTAGCATATTCTCTCACCTTTTCCCTACATTTTGTCCTACTTTAAAATTCCCGTTCATTCGGGAGTTTTAAAGGTTCTGCGAGGGGTTCGGTCCTTTGTTTATTAGTATCATATTTATTGCTTTATAGTCCTTTGATCTCTCTTTTCCAATTTACCCACAAGAACAGCTTGAGATGATGTAAAAAGGATATGATATGAGGAAAAGGCGCAATACAAGTGGGTTTTTATAATATAACAGCTCGCCTGTCAGAAATCTGACATATTGCAACTAAAACTGACATCCTCAACCAAAATATCTATATCTGCAACTGCTAATTCTTGATGATTAAACCTATAACTCTGCCTTTACTTTATTGGATAAAACTATGACTTGTCACTTTCCTAATGGGCTTCATGTGATCTTTTTATTTCCTATCTTATAAACTCTTCCCTGTTCACTTATGTCCTCTTCAGTGATTCTATAATTATTTTTGTTTTACATAGATAGAAACATGCCCCCCCATTTTTTACATATGGTGTTTTTGCTTCATGCAGAGAGAACTACACAGATGACATTCTTTAAAAATCCAAATTTTATTCAGTTTTACATTCTTATGTTTATAACCCTCACTGTCTCTGAAATGTTCTTACCTAAAACACTTTATTGTTTTATTACTAGATTTATACCAGTAAAGATACACCAGCTTTCTTAGGGATAATCTTTAAGGAGAACTTACTAAGAGAAGCTTTGAAAACTATCATTCCTAGGAAAGTAAATCTCAAATCATGAAACATCAGTTTAATCGCTGCTCTTGACAACTTAACATGACAGATTGAAATATAAAAGCCGATGCAAGTGGGATCAATGGATTATCTAAGTCCCTGAATATCTGCTCTTAAATTGGGGGACTTGACAGAGTAGTTGTGAGAAGGGTGTGTATTGTGTGTCTCTTATCACGTGCAGAGCATTAAGTTTTCAGAGATTAGTTTTGAGTGGATGTGGTTTACCTGGACATGAAGCAAGGAGAATGAAATTGCAAGGGAATGAAAGAGAAAAAGAGGGGGTGAAAGGGAAAGGAGGATAGAGAGATTTACATGTGAGAACTCAGGGGGCTTTGTCATGGCAATTGTATAAAGTGATATACAGTGCAAATTGACTTGAGCATGTCCCTGGATAGCAGACGGTTTACAGCCTCCAGGAGCTGAGATTACTGCTTTATCTTGTCATACTAAATTAACATGGCAGCACACTGTTAAACAGTGGTGACCTCTTCATCTGGGGAAATTGCTGCCTAGAAGAGAGATGATATTTAAGTCAGTCTCTCTCCTCTTTTACTTTCTGTCTCTCTCTCTCTCTTTCTCTCCTCCATCTCTGCCCCCCAGCTCCCTTAAACCCTTAGGCATTTTGGAGTTAGACTGCATGTATTTTAAAATTTTATAGACGAAATATTGTTTATATTAAGGTGACAGTCAGTGTCAGTTAGCTCAAATGACTACTTTGGGAAAATAGTAAGATTTTATTTATTCAGTATTCTAAAATGATATATAATCTTTGTACATTGGAATATATTTTTTCATTTAATCCCTTAGTGTTATTCTACAAATAGCCCATTAATTTTTATAAGAATTCATTTCTGTACTCTTCATAAAGTGTGACTGTGGTGAAGAGATGGGAGAGGTAAGGCTCAGCCACTTGTTACATCCCACTGGTCAGCTAGAGAGAGAGCCCTCAAGAATTTGCAAGGAGATTATGCCTTTAATAGAGGTAAATAGGTTATCCCTCCTTCCCAGAATTTACCAGGTACTATTTCATTTGCCATGTTTTTATTTCTTTATTAGAAAGAGAAATATGGACACAACGAGGAAAATGAGGTCACAGAATTAATTTGTTTTGCTCATCTGCCAGCCTACAACTGTTACTTTGGTGTGTTTTCTAAGTTCTACATATAGGAAATTTACTAACAATATTTTACACCTATCTTAAAATGGTGATAAGTTAGTCAGAATCCACTGTATAATATTGTGTGCTCAGTAAATGCCACTGGAATTTGAGTCAAAGTAAGAGGCAAAGGAAGGCCTCAAAATGCCATAATGTGGGTATTCATTCCCTTATATCCCCTGCTCAAGACTCTGCATCCCTAAAGGATAGCCCATGAACTGCTTCCTCACTAACCTCTAGAGCAAGAATTCTTTAACTTAGGCATTAAATCACTTTAAGACTTGTAAGATGAGCTTTATGGAATCTTGGAACTCTCTGAAACTGCGTGATATATGCTCACAGATTTTTCTAGAGATAGTGTCTACAGCTTTCATTATATCCCCTAAGGGCTCAGCATGAAAAATAGATGACTGCTTTTCTAGAGCTTAATTCTGTCTTTGGGTACTACTAGGGTACATTCTCACACTGGGGCTATATATCTCCTGCTTATTTTGTAATCAGGAAGTGTATTCACGTAGCTTTCTTCGTGGAGACTTTGCACAGGGCTCCCATGATGGAATTAGCTCTAAAGTCTGTGTGTTATTCTTGACCACTTAAAATAGTTCCTCTAGCTTCCTTCTTCCAATTTTTTTGAATCATAACTTCACTATTTTTCTAGTATAAGTATATATTTCAGTTTTCCAGTGTCCTAGATTCAGGGTCCAAATACAAAAAGACCATTTAGCTTGTGAAGGATATAAGACAAGGACAATGCATTTTGTTTTCTCTCTTGGTGAGTTACTTCATCCTACCTACTGTCCCCATCCCACCTTCTCCCCAAGGCAGTCTGTTGCCAGAACTGTGAAAAAGAAATTTAGGAGCAACAAACTAGTTTCAGTTCATAATAAGGTATCCTGATATTATACTATTTGACTAATGAAGGATTATTTTTTAATGTCAAGGCAATTGCTTTTTATTCAGTATTGTCATAAATATTCTGTGTTTTTAAAGGAAAGAAAAACTGGCCAAAATTCCCACCATGTCTCCTTTGTAAGCTATATTTGGGAGCTAATATTAAAGAGTGACTATTGAGTTCAGTATTTTGGTCCTTCTTTTCTTCCTTGGAAATTTCTTGTTTCTTTTTTTTTTTTTTTCTCATTTTTCCCCATCAAATTAAATGCATTACCAACTATTTTAGTTAAAAGAGAGAGATATTAAGTAGCCACCCTTCCATTTATTTATTTCTAACACTTAGAAGTAGTTCTTAAGTTCAGGAATTAGAGGTAAGATATTGTCCGAAACATTAAGCTTTCTCTATCTTCACTTCAAATTCCTGTTTTATTCCATAAATACCTTTAACGAGCACTGTGCACATTCATATATTAAAACTTTGAAGGATTTCTTTTATATAAATTAGATTTGATATAGGGGGTCATGGAGAACAGATAAAATTTTATGCTTTAAGACGTAGCAACCCATTAAAAATAATGGAAAAATACCCTGGCAAACTTACTATTGTGGCCTAACTCAGAACCAGGAAGAGAATACTAAAGGGAAGGCAACCATAATCACTTAAAAGGTAGAATGATGTAGAGCATTTACTGGGGATGGATGCCTATAATATGTTAATATTAGGGATTATTCTTGAAGAGAACCTTAATATTTATAAAGTTAATATGAAATATTTTTCACAAAAAGTAGAAAATCTAAGAAAAAGAAGGAAGAAAAAAATACTTAAAAAGAGAAAGCCTATAAAACAAGAAGTAAAAGCATTGCTAGTTTTCACACTAAATGTAAAGGAGTAAACTTTCCTTTAAAATATTAATATTTCATGGATTTGTTTAAATCTAGTTTCATATTCCTTAAAAAAGACAGACATAAAGCAAAATAACATGAAAATGTTAAAGGTAGAAGGAAGAGTAAAAAAAGGAGAATAAAAATGGAGTAGACACCACCCACAGAAATTAGATGTAGAGTTTTGTTATCAGATTCTGTTTGTGCAATACAGTACTTTTATACTATGCTATTAAGTAACTTTTGTATTAAAACAAGAGTCAAAGCTAATTACAACTGCTTAAAAAATAATAGCATAAATATTATATATCAAAACTTACATGAAGTTATCAAAATGCTAATATTAGGGAAAATTATAACTCTAAATGCCTTTATTATTAAGTAGAATATGAAAAAATTAACTATTAAACTAACTAAATTAACTATTAAACTTTAACTAAAATGAACTAAAATTAACTATTAAACTTTAGAAGCAGAAAATATTGTTATAAGGTAATCCCAATATAGTCATAGAATAGAAACTGTATAACAGGAAAATAAGTAAATGAACTGGGAGAAAATTAGGGAAACTTTCTCCTAGGTTAATAAATGAAAAAGCAAACACAAGTGCACAAAATTATAAATGATAATGGATAATTTCACTGTTTGAAATTTATGTTCCACTTGGAATATTAAAGGTTTTAAAAAGTTCTGTATTCCAAAAATTAGTAGAATGATACTAGATCAGTCTCAGACTAACAACAGAATGAAACATTCACTCACACTGTGCCATGTCCAGCACTATATCAGTGCTTTTCTGCTATTTATAGGGTTTTCAATGGCTAATTGTTTCAGGATGACTTCGGGAGTGGATGGCCATGTCCTTCTCCCATTTTTGCTGTGCTAGGGATCAAACCCAGGGCCTCAGAGAGCACAGAGCAGCACTCTATCAGCTGAGCTTTAGTTCCCTTTAAAGTCAGGGAAAAGTCAGACTTGCTCACTGTCACTGCTTTGATTTAGGTATTTTGTTTGTTTGTTTGTTTGTTTTGGGTTTTTTTGCTTTTTTGGTACTAGGGGTTGAACCCAGGGCCTCACACTTGTATGTTTTGCAAGTGCTGTACCACTGAGGTGCACCCCCAGCCCATTTTTTTAGTTTCTGAGACAGGGTCCTGCTAAATTATGCAGATGGCCTCTGATCTTGAACTTTTGATCCTCCTGCCTCTGTCTCCTAAGTCACTGAGATTACAGGCATGTGCCACGGCGCCGGGGCTCTGATTTAATATTTTAGCAGGTGTACTTTCTCATCATTTATAGAACTAATCCTTTCTCTCAGGACTTCCATAATCTTGGTTCAGGTTTAAATATTCTCTCTGGAGTGTACAATCATACTCAGAAGATTCTGAGCTCACTTTGTGCCTCTTTGAATTCATCTTGGGATCAACATCATCTTATTTTTACTGTCTTTCTTTCTACAACTCTAGGTCTTGGTTAAATTTCCTTCTAAATTGCTACTTGTAATACTTCAAATTTCTCTTCTTTATAATAGGCTTTCAAATATTGGATGAAATATATTGTGTCTTTACTAAATTTCCCTTTTCCATTCCTTTCATCTTTGGAGAATTTTAAAAAGACAGTCGTTTAATTGAGTTTCTCTCACAGAGATATCTAAGAGCAATCAAGTTATATTGGTGTGTACACAGTGCTTCGCTGAACTTGATTGTCTCAAGTCCACAACTAGTGGTAACCACTACAGACAAAATGTGGCACTGAGACTGATTTCCTCTTTGAATTGCTAGTGTCAACTTATTAAATAAAAAATGAACATATTAAAATTTAGTTTTTAGGAGAATATCTACCTAAGAATTCAAATCAGGAAATGTTACTTTAAATCTTATTGGGAATGAGTCTTCTTGAGGTTTCTGAGTGTAAGAATGATTGTCCTTATCTTTCCCTATTATTTCTGATAAGATTTGGCTTTCTATATTTTCTCATTCTTACTATCATTCCTCGATTTCTTACACAAGATAATATATGTTCATGAATTACTATCTTTCAAGCACCTAATGTTTGACATTTTTATTTAGAAAATGTACTAAAAAGAGTTTCACAGTTAACCATACCTTTCCTTGACAGCATATAGCTCAGAGAGTCTATCAGTTTAATGTCTTCTGTAATTAAGTCATTGTAATATTCCTTAACAATAAGGTAAATATTGATAGCACAATGCCAGTTAACCACCTGCAGCTTTTTGAAACTTGTTAGTGGATCTCGTAAAGAAAATTTATTCACATGTGCTTTACATACTACTGGTCATTCTTTACCAGTGGGCTCTTACATATCCTTTCCAGCAAAGAAAATCAAATGACATCATCTAAAGCAAAAATGATAGAAACAGTTTGACTTTAAGAAGAATACAGTATAGAAATTAGAGCACATGCAAAAATATGCAGTTGGTGGTGAGAAAAGTTTTTCTGGCTGCAGGAATACAAACTGATATCTTATGATAAAGTTTCCTTAGTTTATAAGCAACTGGCCTATTTTTGTTATTAGTGATAATACAGTTCTGTCTTGGCCCTGGAATCAAATGCACAGAGATATTGTTTTAACGAGGATATGAAATATCAACTCTAAGGTAAAATGGAAAAAGAACACTTTTGCTTATTAGCTAGGAATTACACAACTTTTAACAATGGTTCCTTTTCATTACTAAGGCCAATCATATAAGAAGAAAGTCAAATATTAAAATAAACTGTGCTATATTTTATAGGTTTAGACACTTTGAGAACAAAGGTCAGTTAATTGTGTAAATGGTAAAAAATAAAAACATTTTTCCCCACTGTTCTAGCTTTTAATTTGTCAATGAGTACAAAAAAGATCTACCAGGGTTGTTTATCACTCCTTTGGTTTCCAAGGTGCATTTGGCTAGCCTGGTTTCCAAGGTTAGTGCCTCCTTTCCTTGCACAGTTCCGTATTCAGCCTGCAGAATTCTTGTAAAGATAACCATATTCCCAATTGTCTAAAACTGAGGATGCATTATTAACTTTATGATAAAACACCAACCCTGCATCACAAACCGGTTACAGAATCTGTAAAATCTGTAAAATCTGTCGGTCAAATCAATCTGTCAAATCAGATTGAACTCACAGTGATCCTATGTACAGCAGAATAAAACACTCTCTGATACTATGCCATGCCTGGCACTGTCAGTGCTTCTCTGCTATTCATAGAGTTTTCAGTGCCGGATTGTTTGGGGAGTAGACTATAGTTTGGCCAGATAATGATGCACTCATTTAAAAAATATATACTACATATCTGTTATGTCTGGCCTGCAGCCATACCAATGTGGTGTCCAATCCTGTCAGATCTCGAAAGCTAAGCGTGGTCGATCGTGGTAAGTACTTGGATGGGAGACCGCCTGGGAATACCAGATGCTGCAGACATGGGAGAAGGACCCAGCAATCCACTCCCAAAAGACAATCAGCCATTGAATGCCCTATGAATAGCAGAGAAGCACTAACAGTAGTGTTTCATCTGTTGTACGTAGGATTGTTATGAGTCAGACATTGACTCGATGGCACCTAACAACAACAGCATCTGTCATGTTAGAGTCCAGAAAAATCAGGGGAAACAAAAACTATTTAAATATAAATTAATTTGCGAGATTAAAAAAAAATTCTTATTGGCACTCTAGAACATACCTATAATCCCAGCTTCTTGGGAGGCTGATGCAGGAGGGTCTCAGGTTCAAGGCCAGGGGCAGCCTGCACAACTTAGAGAGAACCTGTCTCAATATAAAAAGTAAATTATAAAATAAGGACTGAGGGCATTTGCTCAGTGGTGGAGTACTTGCCTAGCATTCATGAGGCCCTTAGTTGAATTGCCAGTACTGAAAATAATACTGATACCAATACTAATTCTATTGCCATTTTATACCCAGAACAAACAAAAGTTTAAAATTCTAGAAGAGAAGCAGTAGGTTATATGTTTGCTTGTGCTTATATTTTTGAGTATTGATAATGAAAGCTCATAAAATCATCAGTCAGCAAGTTGAAGGTTTAGAAGTAGATAAATGTAACATGTACAAAAGATTCAGTGAGAATAAATATAATGTTTTTGTTAAATCAATCTTTTCAAAGATTTTAGACTGCCAAATGCTGTAGGAATAATCACAAGAAAAAAATGATACTTGGGGAGAAAACTTATTGTTGTGGACTAGGCCAATTTATTCATGAGACACTGTAGGCATGGTGCCTACAGCCCACAATATATTCATGACAATGTTTTGATTCCCTTTAAAGTCAGAAGAAACAATGAATGTTTAAGATAAAGGAAATGTTTTAATACATAACACTAATATATTTGTTTTTATACAAGATGAGTCATAAAACGTATTTTAAAATTCTATTCATTCTTGTTTTTAATGGAGGAAGGGGGTTATAAAGGCAAAATTCTTTTGCCCCTGGAAAGTAATGATGTAGCAGCCCTGGTAGAGACTTAAACACAGAAACAATTTTGAACAAAATGTTACAAAGTTGCATTTTGTATATAGCTTATCTTACTTTTTTCTTCTCTCATGTCCTCTGCCTCTGCAATGTCCTGTGTGTAATTATTTTAGGTCTGGATTTAGTACCTCATTCTTATTTACAAGTCCATTTGTTATCACAGTCCTTTATGATCTTGAATCATGATGTAATATTGACCAACTGATCCCAATATTCATCTATTGCATACTCTAAAATAAACATCAAGCTGTCTTTCACTTTAGAATTATGTTTGTTCATGTGTGTATTGTGTAGAATATAGGAGTTATATACTAGGTGAAGATTTTCAGGAATTCTACATAATACAATAATACAGTAATATAGTAAGACAAAACACATTTCTAAAAAGTGCAAAAAATTATTAATTTAGTACTATTGTTCTTTGTGTATCTTTTACTTCTTGTACTTACTGAGAAGTTCATCCAGACATTATGAAAAAAGTCAAAAGCTGACATCAAAAAGAAAACTGGATTACTTGAAATGGAGATGCTTTTACTTTAATATATAAGCTGTACATAGGTATTTAATTTCCTTAAATATTTCTCTCGAACGTATTGTTTATTTTTTTTTTCAGGAAAATATGTTGGCTTCAGGTTTTTTACTTCACTTAAAAGACAGTAGTCCCTTCATCTAATTTTGAATTGTTAAGTATTTCTGTTACATTGAAATAGCTACCAGATTTCCATGGTGGATAAGGGGATTTTTATATGATCCCTGTAATTATAAAGAGATTTCCTTAGTGAGTGAAGTGCCTCATTTATGCACTTCAACTGAAGAAAAAAAAAAAACCCTACATCATAGTAAAGCTTACATAAGTAGCAATAGTGAAAAAATGAAGATTAGTGCAACCAGAAGCCATAACTAAGAAATACGAGCGCTGAAAAACCACACAAAATGGCACAAATCCAAGTTAGTGTAAAATTTATCTGTGATTCTTGTTTTAATATCCAAATACCATGTCTACATAGTTAAAAGGAAAAAAGTAGGTTGAATAGTTACCGTGGGATTGAGATGGGAATCTTGGACCTTGTAGTTCAGTAGACACAGTTGCAGTGTTATGCCATACAGGTAGATCTTTATTAGTCATCTGATGTAGTCTAAGTAGTTTGACATGTTCTGTTTATTTTTATTTTAAAAGATGTGCGCATACATATACATATATAAACACATAGCCACACATTTTAAAATAAAAATATGTGTATACATATGATTGTAATTGAGGAGTGTCTTTTAGTTTTTATTATTCCTTAGAATTTGCATTGCTACCTGCTTCCTTGTCTGGAAGGGAAATGAGTAGAGTTAATAGTTCTATTTGTTAAGGAAATGTGTTAGGCATTTGAAGGGCCTCTAGGCTTAGAGTAGGGAGCAATTTTTCCCCATTTGGTACAGGGAAAAGTTTAGAAGTTAGGTATATTCGTCACTTTTTAATGCTTCTGCCTCATTCCTCCATCTGCATCATATTTTAATTCCAGATGGTTACTCAATACTGTGTAAAATCAGTGAGCAATAGTTCAACTTGTCTTATACTCAGGACAGACTTCTGTATATGCTTTTCTTTTTCATTTTATTTTCAACTGCTTCTCTTCTTCAGTCTTTTTTTTTTTCCCTGCCCAATGCACCTTCTATATTTAGCTCTCACCTTAGTACTGTCCTTCTAACATTGTTTTCCCCTGAGCACCTGCATCCTGAGTACTGATCTATTAGGAGAAAATGGTGGCAAAGGAGGAGGTCTTCTCTTACCTAAATCCTAAATAGCTCATCCTTTTAAGTAATAACAGGGAGAAGTTGTGTCAAGTTAATATTTATTGAGTATACTTGTGGATAAAATATATCCAACATCAACAGGAAAAAGGCACATCTTCATCCTGTAGGAACTCAGAATCTAGTGGGGAAAATGGATACACATGTAAGTCTTAATTGAGCCTGTGATATATTGTGGTGAGTGCTACATGGGGAGCCAAGTGGGGCGTATGATGGGAGTTTATGGGAGAAGGATAAAACTTTCTGACTTGAGGAATAAAGGGAATTTCTGGTGTGGTTCTACAGCAGTGCGACTCAGAAGTGTGGTCTGTGCTGCTTCCTTCATCAAGAAAATTTGACTATGGAAAGAACATCAGCTGAACTAAACAAGGAACTTTGTGGTAAAATTGATTTCCATTCAGGAGCAGCTTGTTATCTTGCTGTGGTCTGGTGTTTGGGAGGATCATGGCACACATCCAATATCTGCATACAAATCACATCAGTAAGAAGTGAGTGGGATCAATTCCAAAATGGGGGCAGTAGGATGGTTCTAAGAGGAATTTTAGTGAGGGGGTGGAAGTGAATAAAGGCTTTCTAAAAACTAAGATATTTGGTCAGGACATGGTGGTATACAACTGTAATACCTGCACTCAGAAGGCTGAAGCTGTGGGATTTTCAAGTTAAAGGCCAGTCTGGGCTACACATTGAGACCCCCCCATTTTCAAGGCAAAAAAAAAAAAAGCCAAACCAACCAAACATCAACAACAAAACAATCAAAACCAATGAAGATGAAGATACTTAAGCTGTGTCTTGAAGAATAAATATGATTTGGTAGGGTGAAGTGAGGTGGAAAGAAAATGAGGGGAATGTGATATGCCGAGTGTTGTTGTTGTCAGGTGCCCTCTTGTTGCAGACACTGTGTCAATCCATCTACTGGAGGGTTTTCCTTTTTTTTGTTGTTGTTGACCTGCCACTCTCTCAAACATGATGTTCTTCTTCAGGGATTGGTCCCTCCTGATTACATGTTCAAAATACAAAAGATGCAGTCTAGCCATCATTGCTCCCACAAAGCACTTTGGGTACATTTCTTCTAGGACAGATCTGCTGGCTCTTTTGGCAGTACATGGTATATTCAGTAGATGCCTCCAGCACCATAATTCAAAAGCATCAATTCTTCTCCTGTTTCCCTGTTCAATGTCCAGCTTTCACAACCATATGATGCGACTGAAAATACAATGGCATGAGTCAGATGCACCTTCGTCTTCGATATGAAATCTTTACTTTTCAAGACTTTAAAGAGATCTTTTGCCACAGCTTTTCCCAAAGGAATACATCTTTTGATTTCTTGTCTGCTGCTTCCACAGGTGTTCATCATAGAAGCAAAATCTTGGACAATCTCAATCTTTTCTCCATTTATTATGAAGTTGCATACTGACCCAGTGGTAAAGATTTTTGTTTTGTTGATGTTTAGTTGCAATCTATACTGAAGGCTATGTTCTTTGATCTTCATCAGTAAATGTTTCAAATCCTCTTCACTTTCAGCAAGCACAAATCCTCTTCACTTTCACCGGAGTTGTATAATCTGCTTAATGCAGGTTGTTAAGGAGCCTTCCTCTAGTCCTGATGCTGTGTTGTTCTTCATAAAGTCTAGCTTTTTGGATTATTTGCACAGTATAGAAATTGAAGAATATGGTGAAAGTATACAGCCCTGATGCACACCAAAAGTAGAGTGAAGGAAAACAGCTCACATAAGGAATAGATCCTATAGAGATGTTGTGAAAGTTTGCTGAGTATAATCTCTAGGAGGTTTGTCTTTTCAGGGAACTGTAAGGTATCTGTGGAATGCCATTGTTGTTGTTAGGTGGCATCTAGTCAGGTACAAATAGCAACCCTATGTACAACAGAACAAAATGCTGCCCATCACTGTGCCATGCTTGGCACTATGCCAGTGCTTCTCTGCTATTCATAGGATTTTCAATGGCTGATTGTTTTGGGAGTGTTTCAGGAGCACATTGCCATGTCCTTCTCCCATTTTTGTAGTACTGGGGTTTGAACCCAGGGCCTCAGAAAGTGCTGAGAAGCCCCCTACCAACTGAGCTAAACCCCAGCCCAATAGTGGCATAGTGCTAAGGAAAAACCTATTCTTTTCCATGGAGACACATCTAACCTACTTGTTCCATCTCAGTGGTGGCAAATAGTACAAACTCTTAATTTATCTTTCTGTGAATCCATATATTATTATGTGGGTTTTTTTTTAAAAAAGAATGATGGTTTGATAAAAGTTTTAGAATTATTAAAGACCATGGGTGAGAAAATTGCCTGTTTGTGTTTCTGTACATTTACCACTCACAGATCTAGGGAATTTTAAACCTGGCATTTGACCAACAACTCTTATTTTAAGATATGAAAAGTTCAGAGAAGTTAGGAGACTTCCCGAAGGTCAAAATTATTGATTTTTGTTTTGATCCTGTGTGACTGGGAAAATGTTCCACCATAAGGGGAGAAAATGAACTAAAATCATCTGCAGATTTGAGAGACAGCATTCTGAGTACACACTGGTTTATGAAGGGTTTGAGGTACTGAGATATGTAGATGGTAAACAGACAATTCAAAGTGTATGATTGAATCTTCCCTGACAGGAGGAAAAATCTGAAAACTACTTTCCTAGAGATGAGATTTGAAATTGTAAAATTCAGAAGAGTAATTATTCATCACGTATTTATTGAGAACTTAAACTTCCCAAGAAATGAAGTTTCAAAGACTGATATTTTCTTGGAAGAGGCAAGGGAGATGAGACAATAAGACGTATATGGTCTAGGGAAATCAAGGAGTTAAACCATGGTTGTATCTCTAGTGGAGTTGGGAGCAATGACAACTAAGTTTGCACAACATTCAAAGGAGTTCTAAGTTTCCCTTAAAGCTAGGTGGAAGCTACAGAAAGATCTTCACCAATGCCATGTCAAGATCATTTCCCCCTTAGAGAGAGTTTAGGAGGAAAAGAGGTTTTGTCCATGCTCAAAGTAGTGACTCATTCCAGCTGTTGAATTTACTTTAGAGTATCAAACGTTATAACAGATAATGCCTGGGAGAATGGCAGCTAGCCAGCAGAGGGTAGACAGACCATCAGAAAGCGAAGGACCCTTTTGTTCATGAGTCTTGAATCTTCTGAAGAGGTCATTAAATAAATAGGATTTGACAATTTTATTATTTGTTCTCTTTCCAGGACCTAGGATGCCCCCCATAAAAAAAAAAAATCCCAGCCAGCCAACCAAACAAAAAACAAACAAACAAAAGAAACAGAGCTCATGGGAGTTGAAATGTAAAATGTAGGCAGTTAAAAACAGTATAGAAAATTGGATATGCTAACAAAGTACATTATTAACCCAAAATGATATATTAGAAATACTGTTATGGGATGGAGATGTCATCTATGGGATTAATGCGAACTTTGCATAGAAAATTAGACTAAGGTTAATAAAATTAGAACAATTAGGTGTCTCAGGCTGATGAGAAGTTGCATGGCACAGTGGCTAAAAGCACATTAGAAGGAATCAGAGAGATGTGGATTCAAATTATTTGTTACTTAACTTACACCCATGACTCAAATTCAGTTTAAATATTTGTAAAAAGTAGAGATGGTAATATTTCCTACTATAATTCTGTTAAGAATGATCAAATAAATTGCCTACTAAAAATACATTTTGGGATTGGCACATTAATAAGTTTCATAGATGTTACTTTTATTATTTTGCTGAGAATATACTCTTAGGTTCTGAATAAAATCCAAGGTTAATTATGACAGAGAACATTATAACACAAATATGTTAAAGAAAGGGTCAGTCTCACCCATGTTGCATCTGAGTGATATAATATGGGCATAGAAAGAGGAAAAATAAGGTATATACCAAGCACTGAGAGAAAAATTCACAGTTATTCAAATTGTCAGGGCTTGGAATTGACACCCAAGTGAAAGTGTTGAAAACTTCACCATTTAGGTCATTTCAAAGTCAATTCTACCACACTCAAGAAGTCCTGTGGTCAAATTCTTATCCTTTCCACTAGTCTCATAGTTCTTCTATACACAGACCTGCTATTGACTTCCCTATTTCTATGCACAAAGCTGCTATTCACTTCCAGGAAAATCAGTGGTTCTGTGGAATTGGATAAGAATTTGGCCTACAGTGAGTGATTTGAATGAATGAATTTGGAATTGGCAAGAAAACACAAACATATGCCACATTTACTTGGTACATTCATGCTTCAAGAGAACTCAGGTAGCACGTAAATTCAGTGTGAAAAGCTCAAAGATTGTCAGCAAGAATCTATTAAAAAGTCACCCTAAATCTTCATTTACTTTTGTCCTCTTGAAAGAATGAGGCTACATGTGTGTGTTTGTGTACATACATGTATTTATATGTATTAATTACTGATCATTATAATATACAACACTAAAGAGTCTCTTTTGATAAGGTCATATATGGCATATACTATTTACAGTGTTGACAACAGAAGGTAGAACTAATAGTCATAGGGCCATTTGTGTGGGTTTAGTACTTTTCTAGAGACCTTATTTTTTTAAGCCAGTCTCTATTGTCTGCATTAATGATGGGCTCCTTGCAAATTAAATGGTGTTCTTTGCTTCTTATAGGCAAAATATACACAAGGTATATGGGGTCCCACTTGTGTGCTGGCATCAAGTTGGAGAGAATCTGTACCTTCTCCTGTTTCCAGTAATAGACTAATTTCTTCTCTCAGTATTATTGTTCATGTAATTTTCAGTACCAGAGACATTGGGCCTTAAAAAGGAAGAGATGGTATATTTTTGACAACTTTTCTTTTCCACTGACTAAAACAGTAAAAATAAACATGAAGCTGTCGGATTGGCCTCTGCCTATAATGTCATTTGCATGTGATTTCCTTTGCTACTCTAGATAATTGAATTTATTCAGGCAATTTATTTTTTAAATGTATAGTCTCTGTGAATGGAAATATCTTAACTAAAGGCAACCCTTTTATTTCCTCTTAATGAAGTGTGTGTGTGTGTGTGTGTGTGTGTGTGTGTTTGTGTGTGTGTGTGTGTCTGTTAGAACCAAGGGAATAGAGGGAAAATAATGGAAAAACCAAAAATGCACTGTAAAAAACATTAATTAAAGAGATGAAGTGTGACTCTTGTAACCAAATATTCTGTCTTTGTGTTCGCCCCCTGTCTATTTTCAAGGTCTCTAGGTACTCAATGGGAGCTTTTTAATTATTTTCCCTGTTTGATGTTACTAAGTATAATGAATGAATAGCAGAGGACTTTTGTAAGAAGTCTATGTGTGGGAATCATCTCAGGGCTAGTGAGCATAGCAATACCTGGTTGGTTCCTATCCCGAGACTCAGTCTTAATAAATTTCAGGTTTAAACAAAATGACTATTTAAATTGAGCTCCATTAGTCAAACAACGTGGCTTTATAACAGAAATAAAGCCTACATTCTCTTGGTGTGGGGAATATAAAGAGTACCTGCCTTCATTTTGGTTTGGCATTTTGCTGGGTTATTGAGCACCAATAGGAGTAACATTGGGATATAAGAAACATCCATGCATATTCAGATGACATAAATTCAAGTAGAATTACAGATGAGAACACATCTATCTAAAATCCACAATTAGTTATCTTCTCTCTACATGCCATAAGATTTAGTATAATGTAAATACAATTTTATTTTTGTATGCATATCCTCACCAGTGTAATTTGTTACCAGGGGAAAAGTTCTATCACCTCTTAGAACTGTGATAACAACTCAAAGCACTCATAGCAGTAGGTGTCTCCAAAATTTTTTGATGTTAATAAATCTCATTCCCCCCCTACAATCTACATGGCAAGATAGATGGCTAGGTGGTTGAAGGTACAGCACCAAAAGTTCCGTATAGAGGGCCTACTCATTAATTGTAAGTAAGAAAAAATTGTTTCTATTTCTGAATTCCTGCTTTATATTTACAGTGCTGTCTTTTTGTCATGTCTGCAGCCATACCACCCTGGCATCCAATTTCAGATCTCAAAAGCTAATTAGGGTTGGGCCTGGTTAGTACTTGGATGGCCTGGTTAGTACTTGGATGGGATACTGCCTGGGAACAGCTGACATTATACTTCAGAAAAGGATCCAGCAACCCACTTCTGAAGCAATCAGCCAGTGGAAATCCTCTGAACAGCAGAGAAGCACTGTTAGACATATTATTAGGTGTCGCACATTTCGGTAGTGTTGTACATAGGGTTGCTATGTACAATGTTTTTTGCCATACTTTATTGTTATTGTTGTTAGGTGCCATTGATTTGAGTCCAACTTATTGTGACTGTGTGTACAACAGAACAAAACACTCCCCAACATTATGCCTTGCCCAGCACTATGTCAGTGCCTCTCTGCTATTCATTGAGTTTTCAATGGCTAATTGTTTCATGATTGTTTTGGGAGTGGACTGCCAGGTCCTTCTCCCATTTTTGTGGTGCTAGGGATCAAATCCAGGGCCTCAGAGTGCAGAGCAGCACTCTACCAACTGAACTAAACCCCAACCCCTTGTCATATTGTTGTTGTTGTTAGGTGCCATCGAGTTGGTACCTGACTCATAGCGACCCTCATAGGTTTTTCAATGGCTGACTGTTTCAGGATTGCCTTGGGAGTGGATTGCCAGGCCCTTCTCCCATTTTTGCGGTGCTAGGAATTGAACGTTGTCCATTTGATTTTCTCCTTGTGGACACACAGTGAAGGTTTATGAACTAAAATGGATTTAATCATTCACTGGCAGAAAGTGTTTCATAAGTCATTATTTTAAAACCTTCAGTTCTTCACCTATATCTTATATTTCTAGGCACATCTACATACACACTTAAAGATCTCGAAAAGTATAAAGTCATCATTTACATCTCATGAAGGAGATTATGTGGTGCTTACTTATAGCACTGGCTTATTATTTCCTACAACTTGAGCATCAGCCCTTGTCAACAATACTGAAATTATAAATTAATTTAGTAAAATGAATTTATTAAAACTTTTTAGATATACTCACTCTATTTTAGAAATCACCTGTTTGCTAACCATTCCTTTTATGGCAATACCATAATAATTTTATTTTAACCTCTAAGCAAGAACCATGTTTATCTTTGACTTTTTTCCCTTTATTTTTAAATTATCTTACCAGTAGTTTTTTCAAATTATCTCTAGGTTTTAATTTTTGGAATAGTAATTTGTTTTGCCATTTTCATAGGTAAGTACCATTAACTGTAAAAAGCAAATTACATATATGTGTTCCCCCTCACACATGTACACACGAACATTTTAATGTAAACAAATCTTCCTGATGTGTACTATCATCCAATGTCATATACTGACTGTGTATAGAATATCCAGTTATCTAAAAGTAGCTGTTAGCTTTTTATCATATAGTGTATTCATTCCCATCGTCGTCCCTGTAGAAGTAGGTTTTACTGGGTTGTGAATGGAAAGGATGAGGAGGGAATGGGAATGCACACTGGAATGTGAAAAAAATAACTCATGTATATGTAGCTTCAAAAGCTCCTTGGTGAGTCTAACCTATTTTTCCAGTTGATAATCAATATAACAGATCTGATGGTTCTTTTCAACTCTCACTGCTACAATCTAGTGGAGAACCTTTTATTGTCACATATGTGTCATAGTTAACAGTTTCCTATTAAGTAGAGATCTTTACTTTCTCCTCTACCAGATTCTTTCTACGTACCACTGCCAGAGTAATCTTCCTACTAAGCTACTGTAGTAGAATCACACACTATCAAGTCAACAATAGTTCTCCATTGCCTGCCAGGTCAAATGTAGACTCATCTACTTGACTTTCATGACCCTTCATCAATGACCCTCATATATTAGTCTGCCTTATTTATTATTCTCCATTTTCTTGGGTTAAGCCACTTCCTTCCCTGTAGTGTGTGTGTATAGACTATAAAATTTCTTGGGTGATGCCTCTGGGAATGCTATGGATGTTTTCCTCTTTACTTGCTTCTTCTAAGCTTAGACCAAAAGACTGTACATAAAGATTTAACAAATTAATAATTAACTCAATTGGTACTTATTGAATGCTACTAACAGAGTACATAATGAATAATCAGAGATGTTCCCTGACTTCATAGTATAGAAAGAATGTTAAGCAATCTCAAAATAGCATTCTTAGGACTATGGTAGGGAGTTCTCAGTCTTCCTTTGACTTCCAGTATTTTCTTTACACTTTGACTTTTTGTTGTTGTTGTTGTTGTTGTTGTTGTTGTTGTTAGGTGCCGTCAAGTCGGTATCCGACTCATAGCGACCCTCATAGGGTTTTCAATAGCTGACTGTTTCGGGATTACCTTGGGATTGGATTGCCAGGCCCTTCTCCCATTTTTGTGGTGCTGGGAATTGAACTCGGGACTTCAGAGACTGCAGCGCAGCGCTCTACCAATTGAGCTAAATCCCAGCCCAAATTAATCTTAGAGACCTTAATTTCCTCATATGTGAAATAGGAATAACATTCCTTATAGAATTTCTCTTAGAATTATAAAAGATAAAGTCCATAAAACACTTAGAACAGTGCCATTAAGAATTCCAGAAGTGACAGTTATATTTTTACTGAAATATCAGTGAACTTAAACAGATATTGTCTGTTTGTTTAGGAAAATGTCTAATAATTTAGAGGCATTTTAAAAGTTCTTTAGAACTGTAAGATTAAAATAACAAAATCTGATATAGCTTTGCTCATATAAGCGCTATGAAGATCATCTTACAGAGAACAGAATGCTTTATATAAAGAATGTCTGTGCCACCAGGCAACTTGGGAGAGTGAGGCAGGAGGACCATGAGTCCAAGGCCAGAAGTAGCCTGTGCAATTTAACCAGAACCTGTCTCAAAAATTTTAAAAGTAGGGATGCAGGGGTGGCTCAGTGATAGAGCATTTGCCTACCATGTGTGAGGCCCTGGGTTCAACCCCTCTCTCAGTACCACTAGAAAACAAACAAAACAAAACAAAATAAAAGAATGTTTTGGGGGATCCTGTGTGCTATAGAATGGTCCTTATATGCCTACCAAAGTAGGCTCAGGAAATTCTACTTCATAATACAAATAAATGATTTTGCTACTTGGGAATTTTGTAACAGTATAAATATATGGACTGCATATTGCCTTATCATTACTTTTAGAATGCGCGCTGAAGCTTGTATTCTTATATCTCAAATCTCTGCTTAATGTCAATTCATGTGAAAAAGATTCCTTACAAAGAAAAAGTGCCACCTTTGCTATAAATGTGATGGTCTAATTGAAAGTCTTAATGAGAATAGAAAAATACACCCTCAGTGATTTTTTGTTTTTTTTTTGTTTGTTTGTTTGTAGGAAGAGAGGATTAGTCTGATGACATAACAGAGTAGAATGACTTGAGGCTGTGAAGCTGGCCTGCTGTAGTAAGGACACACTGCCCTTAAGGAACTCTACTGATAGGTCTGCTGAAACATAAAGGAAAGAAGCTAGCAAGAGTAGAGAATTAGTGCTTTTCTACCTTTCTTCATATTGCCATTATTATTTTCTATTTGTTGTATAGAGGAACTGCAAGGTTTATTTGCATAAGAATCTGATGTCTCATTAAGAAAGAAAAATCCTGAAAGTCTTTCACAAAAAGAAAGAGATATTTGAGAGAAAAGCAAAATATGGCATAATAAATAATTGGTGTCATGTATTTATGAAAAATAATTCATTACTCTTGATTTTTCTCAGACTTTGACTTTTAAAAGTTTTATTTCATAATGAGTGGTAATTGAACATTCTTTCTTTGATCATTTCCCTGTGTTATCACTTTGTAGAGAGCCATGAAACTGTGAAATTTGAAAATTGGGTGTGCAATAGAGATAAAAGTACACTAATATCGCATGACATGTTGTGGACTACATTTCTTCCTAAACAAAGTTTATATTAGTTCATCTTTAAAAATGAACTACACTAAATTTTTTAAAACTTCTAAAATTCTTCAGAAATTTATTTCCCTGGGATGCAGTTTGATTTTAGCAGAAAGAACTCTGAAACTACTATTTGCGTGTGCATATTCTAGTTTTAGGGAGAAGGGTTTATCTCTTGCTTATATTTTCTTCTCTATTTTTGTGGTAAAAATGGCTTGACATTTTCTTTATTCATTTTTGCATATTCTGTGTTTTGTTTACCTTTGTATCCCAAAAAGATGCTTAGAATACATTTCTTAATACTCATACAGCTCTTGTCCTATCCCTGCTACCATTTCATGAATTTTAGAACTTGTAACATACATATTAATTTATGTAATCCCTTGATATAACTAACTCATAGTATCTTAATTAAGAATCCTCTAATAACTCATTGGAGTAGATGCTAGTATCTCAGTAAAATCACCATTTTACTGAGGAAACTAAGGCATAAGAAGATTAAATAACTTGTCTCATATGCATATAACCAATGATCTACACTCCAGCCCCAAATATTTTTATTATATGAATGAAAGAGAAAATTGAGAGGATGAAATGGCATCTCTGTCTTTTGGTGTTTAAGTATTTTTATTACTATTAAATTCTGGATGTTAAGTGTGTGTGTGTGTGTGTGTGTGTGTGTGTGTGTGTGTGTGTGTGCACTCGCATATATAAATTACTTATCTCTCTTTATCCCATTTTAGGATGAGGAAACGGAATTTAGAGAATTTAGATAAATTGCCCAAGATTATATAGTCAATAAATAACAGACCGTGGATTAAAACCCAGACACCCCCACACCTGACTCCAGTTAGCTTTACCACTGCCTTATACTGCTTGGATGCCATCATATTTTACTGTGAGGGGCAGTGACTGAAGTCTGTTTTATTTATTACTAAACAAATACTCAATTTCCAGTTATAAGCAATGCTAGCAAACACTTGTCTTTTAACCTAAGTATCTAGTCTTTGTAGGAAATTGCTCTACAGAATTAAAAGAGCCATTTCTCCAATATCTTTATACTTTCATATTCATATATATTTCATACAAAATATGAAATATATATGACATATATATGACATATATATACATATATATATGTATATATATATATATATATATATATATATATATCTTTAAATCTTAGCACATAAGTCAACCTGCTAGGAATTGGTCAAGCCTTATTTCTTCCTTCAGACTCACAGAATGAACTTAGGTATTAAATCAAGTTTACTAACACCTATAGTAAGACTGTTCTATGGATTTCTTAGGGAAATGGGAAGAATTATATAAAATCAATGGCTAGTTACAATAACTTGTAAATTTACTGTAAATGATAAATGTTAAATGGAAATGTTTTGATATGTAGTCTAATTTTTGTTTAGAAACATCTTGTGGTTGACCCTTGAGCTCTTCGGGAAACAATCATCAAATGTCTTAAAGTGTATTTGCTGTATGTTTAATCGTAAGTAAGACAGTGCACAAATCAGCAGCAGGAAGATAATGAGGCTGTCACAGCACAAAATGTTCTTTGTTTTTACAGGTTCTATTAGTTAATGTATTAGCAATTCTCTAAATGCCACTTTTGCTTATTAAGTGGTTTTGAGAGCACATGAAAACATACATATTATTCTTGAATTCAACATTTCTGAGATTCTTAGCAAATGAGGTTCTGAAGAAGTATTTGAAAAGAGCAACCATTAGACACTTCTGCTGGTGTAGCATCTACATGGAAATGAAAATGTTCTAAACCATCTTTCCTATTTGTAGCATCTCTTGCTCATAATCAGAAAATTTGTCCCTAACTTACAGTTTTACTTACTGGAATTAAGTTAGGTGGTAAATATGATAGTGATTTTGAAAAAGAAAGGAACTATAGTATCATTGTTTCATTTTTATATTATAAATGAGATCAAACTATTAATATGTTCATACCAAATTTATGGTCCATTTCTAAAACCAATCTATTTCTACAGTGCAATTTTAACAAAAATCACAGATTCTCCAGTCTATACAGTTAGTAAGAAATCAGCAGACATATTTCTGTTTTATCAAATGCCCAAATGACAGTTAAAAAAAATACATCATTTTCCTCTTACATATGCTGGTCCCTTTTACTCTTTTCTCTCTCCTCTCTCCCACTAATTCTCTTCCCAAGAATATATTGTCTTTTCTCTCTCTTCTCAAATTCCTTAGGCCCTGTCACTTTAATACCTTTTTTTCTCCATTGCAGCTCCTGATCATATCCCTCTTTCCTTCTCTCGTCTTTTTTCTCTGGTTAACTCTCAGAGTTTTTTCTCTTACAGTGGTTCTCAACTTGAGTATCAGTGCTACCTGGAAAACTCCTTAAATCACTTATGGTTGGGCTCTACCCTTTGAGTTTCTGATTTAGGAATTTTTGGGGAGGAGCTAACAAAAATGTGTAAAATATTCTCAGGAATGCCAATGGTATTAATCCAAGGACCCAGATTTGAGAATCATATTTATACAAATCACTTGTCAATAAGCTGTTATCCTTATTGTTGTTAGGTACCATGTGAAAGTATTTTTTGAAAGAAGTTATAAAAGTTTAGTTTTCTAACCAGTAGTTTTTAAAACTCTAAGCCTAAACTATCATTTCATCTTAAGGTTTGGAAAGGAAATGCAAACCAACTTAGACTTTTGCAGAATGTCCATCCTATTCAAGAGCAATCTTTAAGAGTTTATATTTTTAGGCTTCAAAACAATTATCATACAGCTTCTTTTTCACTGTCCCAAAATACATAAAAATATTTGAAGTATGACCTGGATCCTATATTTGAAATACAGTGGAGCCATTTTTATAACAGGATATTCTTTTGCCTAAACTTGATGAGTTCTGTCATTGTTGAGAATATTAGAAATGTTGTAAGAATGGGGTAGGGAGAAGGGCCCAGCAATCCACTCCCACAAAAAATCAATCTGCCATTTAAAACTCTATGAATAGCAGAGAAGCACTAACAATGGTGCTTCACCTGTTGTATGTAGGGTCACTATGATTTGGATACTGACTCTCGAGGGCACCTAACAACAACAACAAGAATAGGTTATGTGCACATTGAAGAAACTTTGTAAGCTTTCTTCAGTATTCTTTAAAAATTAGAAATGTATAGGACACGAAATATAGAGTTTCTATAGATCACAGAGCAAAAATAGGTACAGGTTATCTATGTAAATATTTTAATTTTTGTCCCTTCTACCATGTATTGTGATGATTGAGTGTATTTAAGGATTCAGAGTATATGAATTTCATGAAATTTTAGTAATCTCATTGAAAACGTTGAAATGTCGTAAGCTTTTCTAAAACAGACTGTGGGCTATGACTATAGCTTGCAAACAATCTAGACTTTATCTGTGCTTCAAGTCTAGCAACTGGCCTTCACAATCCTCTAAGGAACTTTATAAAAAACATGCATTTGCATAGTATTCTGGCCATATCCCTAGACAAATTTATGAACCATTCATCTAAAATATGAACTCTCAATTACTGTTCTTTGTAGCTTTTTAGGCATTAAAGATTGCTGATCTTATAAATATAAGGTAACTTTTTATGAACTTACTATTTGTGGCTTTTTCTAATATTGAAAGGTGGCCAATTGTGATAAGTTTTGTCTGTGTTGTTAATGTTAGGTGCCACCAAGTCGATACAACTCATAGTGACCCTATATGCAACAGGACGAAACACTATTCAGCACTCTGCCATGTACACCTCCTTTTTGTGTTTGAGCCATTTGTTGCAGCCACTGTGTTTCTTCTCATTTTGAGTTGTGCCACATCAGCAAATGGGGGTTACAGGGGCTTTACTCCATTTCTGTCATTACAGTCGACTCTACTTTAAGGAGACAAACTCTTCCCCAGTAATTTCATGAATGCCTTCCAGTCTGGTGTGCTCATTTTATGGTACTGTATTTGACAGTGCTTCTCTGATAGTCAGGTTTTCAGTGGCTAATTGTTGCGGGAGTGGGCTGTTGGGTCCTTCTCCCTAGTTTGTTTTAGCCTGGAATTTCAGTTGAAACCTGTCCACCATGTGTGGTATCTGAGAGACTGGTGTCATAGCTTTCAGCATCACAGCAACACACAAGCCCTAACGATACGACAAGCTGACAGACATGTGGGTATCTGTGTGTGTAGATGACTGGAAATAGCCCAAACAAAACTGTTTTGGTCATTTCTTATTTTTATTTTTAGTTTTTAAATTACCAGGCCTAAGTACATATTTGCTGTTTTTAGGTGCTATCAAGTTGGTGTCTCACTCTTAGCAACCTTCCGTGCAACAGGCGAAACACCATTGTCAGTGTTTCTCTACTATTCATAGGGTTTTCAATGACAAATTGATTTTTGGGAGTGGGTTGCCAGGTCCTTCTCCCAAGCCTACAGCACCTGATGTTCCCAGGCAGTCTCCCATCCAAGTACTAACGAGGCCTAACTCCACTTAGCTTCCTCGATCTGATGGGATTGGGCGCCACAGTGGTACGGCTTCAGGCATTAGGCAGTTCTTTTTCAGAGAAGCATTAGAGAAACTCTTTTATGTTGGATGCCTTTAAAACCAGCCATAATTTCCAGGTGTGGTGGTGCCTATAATCCCAGCAACTCGTGGGGCTCATGTAGGAAGATTGGATTCAAGGCCAAGGACAGCCTGTGTAATTTAACAAGACCTCATCTAAAAAATTCAGAATGCCCAATGGTAGAGTACTTGCAAAATATTTGCAAACCCTGGGTTTAGCTCCCAAGTGTTGCAAATAAAATAAAATAAAACAAAATAAAATAAAATCCACCATAATCGTGATCACAAGTATAATAACATCCTCAGATTAGATGTGTAAGTGCTAACTGCTGTTTTGTAAGTATTGGTAACTGACCCTATCTTGTTTCTAGAATACTAAATTGGATCATGTAAGACAATGAAAAACTCTGAGTATTCACTAATGAGTTTTTATTTTTAAATGAGATTTGTTTTATTTTAATGAGGTTTACCTTAATGTGGTTTGGTGTTTTTTTTATTTATAGTACTGAGGGTTTGAACCCAGGTACTCACACATGCTAGACAAATGCTCTACCATGGAGCTGTACACCCAAACCCTTTATTATTATTATTATTTTTTTTTTTTGAGACAAGGTTTAACTATGTTGCACAGGCTGCATCTGGCCTTCAACTCATTAGCCTCCCAATTCACTGGGATTATAGATGTGTGTTATGGTGCCCTGCTTCTGATGAGCTTTTACAGTCATTTTGCTGCAGTATACACTTCTTATGTTTGCATCCTACTTTTAGAAAAATTAATATTTGAAAGTTGAGCTGATATGTCTTGCTGTCAAAATTGTAACATTCATTTATTAAAGTTAGCATTTAGTTTTGTCTTGTGCTTGAAATTTCTCTGTGCATTATCACAAAGTCATTGGTAAAAAGACAATGTTTGCTCTGAAGTAGTCACTTCTTCAATGTTTTTATTACTCTAAAGAATAACTAAAATATTTATCCCTTTCTGAGTGTTAATCTTAGGAGCAGTAAAATTTTAAGCTACTGGTTGTATACGTTTACTTAACTTTATCTTGATAAAATATCAATGAAAAGTAATGATTAAGTTTTTTTTTCTTTTATAAGTAACGAGTTGTTTAAAACCATCCAAATATATATACATTGATTAAGTTCATAGCACTTTTCTGGGAAGATAAACATTTAGGTCATAGCTTTTTAACCTGGAATCCATGGTAAGTAGGGGTTCTTAGGAAATTTCATGGAGTAGTTTCAAAGTTAGAATTATGAGACTAGAAAATTGTCTCTAAAACTGGATGTGAAATTGTGTGTGCAATTGTATATGAGTGTGACATGTATAAATGCATTTAGGAAAGCATTTTTAGCTACTGTCAAGAGATCTGTAAAAAGAGTAAGTAAACATAGTTTAGGTTTCCATGTAAAAATTTTATGGAAAATTAACCAAGAAAAGTTTAAAATTATTTGAAATAATTTTTACACAATAATCATATATTTTGCCATTAGCAAATTAAATTTGACATCTCCCAATTTGACAGAATAGATTACAAGTGGAAAAATTCCATTTTAAAGTGAAGATTTGTGATAGGATATGGTTTTATTCTTTTTTCACAGAATTCAGTAGATTAAAGAAATAATGCAGTTTTTAAGAAATTTTTCAAAGTTTTTTGATAGATAGACACCTTTATTTGGTGATATTTTACAAGAACAGCTAGATGAAGATGACCATGTCAAAATTTGTTAAGTAGCTAAGGACTTTCTCTATGTATTGATAGTTCATTTTATTCTATCTCTATGCAATGCCAAAATTAATGAACTTGCATTAATGTGAATCCAATCAATGATAGTTCAGATTGTCTGTACTAGCTTTTTCCTTTGTTTGAAATTTTATTTTACTGGAAAGAAGATGATCACAGACTTTGTAAGATAGTTGAAAAACATAAACTATTGCCAGATGCAGTGACACATGCTATAATCCCAACCACTCAAGAGGCACAGGTAGGAGGATCCCAAGATAGAGTCCAGAGACAGCCTACATTATTTAGCAAGACCTTGTATTAAGATAAAAAAAAATTTTTTTAAGGAGACTGAGAGGGCAACCAAGTGATAGAGCACTTGCAAAGTATGTGCAAGGCTGTGGGTTCAGCCTTCCAGTACCATGAAAACAAACAAACACACAAACAAATAAAAATCATAAACTGTGAAGTACTATAACTCTAGAAAAAAGTACATACTGAATTTATATAATTGTGTAAATATCAAATATCATTTTTTAAATATTATAAAAGCCAGTGTACAAGAGCCAGTGAATAGCTGGATGGACAAAGCTCTATGAGTCTGAATATATTTAGTTTAATTTAAAGCTATTTAAATCACAGCCACCACCTCCCCATGTGTTTGACATTTTGCCATACTGAGGGGACTTGCGTGTTGCTATGATACTGAAAGTTATGCCTCCAGTATTACAGATACCAGCAGGGCCACCCATGGCAGACAGGTTTCATCTCAGCTTCCAGACTAAGACAGACCAGGGAGAAGGACATGGCTAACCCACTTCTGAAACAGCCATTAAAAATCCTATGAATAGCAGAGAAACACTCACATATGGTACTAGACAATTAGACCCTCAGGTTGGAAGGCACTCAAAAGACTGGTGAAGAGTTTCTTCCTCAAAGTAGAGTCGATCTTAATGATGGGAATGTATGAAAGCCCCAGGGACCTACATTTGCTGATGTGGCACAACTCAATATGAGGAAAAACAACTGTAAACATCCATTAATAACTGGAATGTGGAATGTATATGGTGTGAATCTAGGAAAAGTAGAAATCATTAAAAGGGAGATAGAGCACATAAACATCAACATTCTAGGCATCGGTCAGCTAAAATGGACTGGGATGGACCATTTTAAATCAGGTAATCATATGGTTGGCCTGCAGCTGTAGCCCCGTGGCATCCTATCCTGTTAGATCTCGAAGCTAAACAGCGTCGAGCCTGGTTAGTACTTGGATGGAAGACTGCCTGGGAACACCAGGTGCTATAGGCTTGGGAGAAGGACCTGGCAACCCACTCCCAAAAATCAATCCACCATTGAAAACCCTGTGAACAGCAGAGAAGCACTGACAATAGTGTTTCCCCTTTTGTAAGTAGGGTCGCTATGAGTCAGATACCAACTCGAAGGCACATAACAACAACAGCAGTCATATGGTCTACTATGTTGGGAATGACAAATGAAAGAGAAATAGGATTGCATTCATCATCAAAAAAGATATCTCAAGATCTGTCCTGAAGTACAGTGCTGTCAGTGATAAAATAAAATCTATAAGCCTATAAGAAGGCCAGTAAATATGACTATTATTCAAATTTATGAACCCAACACTAAAGCCACAAATGAAGATAGAGAAGATTTTTACTAGCTTTTGCAATGTGAAACAAATTGAACAGGCAATCAGGATGCACTTATAATTATTGGTGATTGTAATGCAAAAGTTGGAAACAAAGAAGAAGAGGCTCAGTAGTTGGAAAATATGGCCTAGATGACAAAAACGATGCTGGAGATCACCTGATATAATTTTGTCAGACCAATGACCTGTTCATTGCAAATACATTTTTACACCAACATAAATGGTGACTATATACTTAGAATTTACCACATGGAACATAGAGGAACTAAATTGACTACATTTGTGGAAAGAGATAATGGAAAACCTCAATATCAGAAGTCACAACAAGACCAGGTTCTGATTGTGAATCAGACCATAAACTGCTCATACTCATGTTCAAACTGAAACTGAAGAAAATTAGAACAAGTGTACAAGAACCAAGGCATGACCTTCAGTATACTCCGCCTGAGTTCAGAGACCACCTCAGGAACAGGTTTTCTGCATTAGACACTAATGATTGAAGACCAGATGAATTGTGGCATGACATCAAAGACATCATTTATGAGGAATGCACAAGGTTATTAAAAAGATAGGAATAAAAGAAAAGAGGAAATTACACAGCAAGAGATTCTGAAAATTGCCCTTGAATGTCAAGCAGCTAAAGTAAAAGGAACACATGAACAAGTTAAAGAACTAAGCATAAGATTTCAAAGGGTAGCTTGAGAAGACAAAATCAAATATTATAATGACACGTGCATAGAACTGGAGATAGAAAATCAAAAGGGAAGAACGTGCTCTATTTTTCTCAAGCTTAAGGAATTGAAGAAAAAAATTCAAGCCTCAAGTGGCAATAGTGAAGGATTCAATAGGGAAGATATTAAAAGATGCAGGAAACATCAAAAGGTCATGGAAGGAATATATGGAGACATTATACTAAAAAGAATTGGTAGATGATCAACCATTTCAAGAGGTTGCATATGACCAGGAATCAACAGTAATGAAGGAAGAAGTGGAAGCTGCCTTAAAGGCATTGGTGAAATGCAAGGCTCCAGGAATTGATGGAATACCAAAAGAGATATTTCAACAAACAGATGCAGAACTGGAGGTGCTAATTTGTTTATGCCAAGAGATTTGGAAAACAGCTACCTGACCAACTTACTGGAAGAGAATCATATTTGTGCCTATTTCCAAGAAAGGGGATCCAACTGAATGTGGAAACTATCAAATGGTATCATTAATATCACACCCATGTGGCAATGTATAGACAGGGAACTGCTAGAAAATCAAACCAGACTCAGAAGAGGCTATGTATCCAGGGACATCATTGCTGATGTCAGATGAATATTAGCCAAAAGCAGAGAATATCAGATAGATGTCTATCTATGTTTTATTGACTATGCAAAGGCATTTGACTGTGTGGATCTTAACAAGTTATGGATAACATTGCAAAAAACGGGAATACAAGAGCATTTAATTATACTTATGAAGAATCTGTACATGAACCAGGAGGCAGTTGTTTGAACAGAATAAGGAAACAGTGCTTAGTTTAAACTAAAGAATGGTGTACCTTAGGGCTGTATACTTTTACTATACCTCTTCAATCTCTATGCTGAGCAAATAATCTGAGAAGCTGAACTTTCTAAAGAAGAATACAGCATCATGATTGAAGGAAGACTCATTAACAACCTGTGTTATGCAGATGACACAACTCTACTTGCTGAAAGTGAAGAAGATTTGAAACATTTACTGATGAAGAACAATGAACACAGCCTTCAATATAGATTGCATCTCAACATTGAGAAAACAAAAATCCTTACAACTGGATCAGTAAGCAATTTCATGATAAATGGAAAAAATATTGAGGTTGTCTAAGATTTTGCTTTGGTTCTTCGGTAAACACCCACAGAAGCAGCAGTCAAGAAATCAAAAGACACATTGCGTTGGGAAAGCTATTGCAAAAGACCTCTTTAAATTGCTGAAAAGTACAGATGTCACATCGAAGACCACAGTGTGGAAATAATGGGGACAGGAGAAGAATTGATGCTGTTGAATTATGGTGCTTGAGACGAATATTTAATATACCATGGACCAACCATATACCAAAAGAACCAACAGATGTGTCCTAGAAGAAGTGCAACCAAAGTGCTCTTGGAAGCAAGGATTGCTAGACTGTGTCTTACACATTTTAGATGTGTTGTCAGAGTGGAGGGCAATCGTGGAGAAGGACATTATGTTTGGGAGTTTGTCAGGTCAATGAATAAAAGGAAGACCCTCAACTAGATGTATTGAAATGGTGTCTATAATAATGGGCTTAAATATAAAAGTGCTCATGTGCCTAGAACAGAATTGGGATGTGTTTCTTTCTCTTGGAGACCCTATGAGTTGGACTCAACTTGATGCTACCTAACAACAACAACAACATGCCATTTCTGTAGGAAATAAGCATATGGGGTTAGAAAATACTCATTTTCATACTTAAATGCTAAAAAGACAGTGTATGTTGTTCACTCTTGACATTGATAAATATAGGCATAGTTTTAAAGAATGAAGTGTAACAGCACTAAAGTTAAGAACAATAGCTATCAGTAGGTTGGAGGTTGATTTTGTATCTTACCATTTATTATTCATGTGACCTCAGGCAATTCCTTCTGTCTGTGTGCCTCAGTTTCTGTAACTATGAAATGAGTATCATAATTAGTCTTGGAATGAGGACTACTTAAATTTATGCATGTATGTATTTGAACAATGCCTGGCAGAGAGTATTCAATATATTTAACCCTTATTATTATAATTATGTAGATTGAGTATCAAATGTAATATATCTATTACTATGTATGAATTTAATTTTAGTCTATAGGTCCAAAAAGTAAGGATAATAATGTATTTCTTAATGCCAGAAGCTAGGAATGAAATGTCATCTGAATAATTCAGGAAACATATTTGGTTGAGTTGCATATAGTCTCCTCTTTTTTCAAATGAGTTAATTCTTCCTCATCACTGTGTTATCTAAATAAAAATGTAAATGTGAAGGTTGACATAATATTTCTTTTAATGTGTTCATAGAAAAATGCTATCTTTAGAATAAATTAAAGAGGATGCATTTTTTTAAAAAAGATATTTCAGCCAGGTGTGGTGGCACATCCCTATGTTCCCAGAAACTTAGCAAGACCCTGTCTCAAAAAAAAAAATATTGGCTAGGAGTGCAACCCAGTGGTAGAGCACTTTCAAAGTATGTGGAAGAGTCCTGGGTTCAATACCCAAATACCAAATTAATTAATTAATTAAATTTTTTTTCAGTGGTTGCAAAAGTGACAAAGCAGGCAAGATTAAATAAAGCTTTTTCAAGAATAACAAAGGAAGATTATTAACTTCATTCTTAAAGTTAAAACACTCTTTTATCATTAGACGTTGGACATCATACATCATAGTTCTGTGAACTCATGTGAAAATTCCTGAGATTTATCCTTAGAGTCCTTAACAGTCGATTAAATATATGTGGCTGGTCTGGACCACTTCTGCATTTGTTAGTTGATTCTCTGAATTCAGTCTGCCAGCAAAATGAGGAGAAACATGCAGCCATTGTTCCATGGTACCTTAAAAGCAATCCCAGGGAAGAAGCTGGAAATGCTAGGACTTCCTTGAGTGAGGCTCTCCCTGAGCTCCTTATTCACCATGCGAATGAACAAGGGAGTCTCATACTCATACAGCTGCTAACTGCACATTAACAGTGCCAGAGGCTAAAATGTATTCAGACAGGTGAAATAGTGATGATAAATATCCCTATGTGGAATAACAATAATGTTTAATTATTTAATTTAATTTTAATGTGCTATGGAAACTGAGCATGCTTGTGAAATAGGTTAAACTCTTTAAAATATTTCTTTCTTATTTGCAAGGTATGGGAAATATGTTTGGAAACATCCAAACAGGATAAATTATTTGGAAGTATTTTCTGATATTTTAATATACTTGATTGCATACAAATTTGAGTGCCATTTCCTTTAGTGATGAAATGTTGTAGAAAGATGTATGTAATTTTTAGTTATGACAAGTGAAAAAGTCAGCTGCCAAATTCTTGTTTCTAAAGTTTGTGAAAATCGAGTATAACGAGGAATGTTCAAAGCAAAGCTAACATTAAGTTTTATCTACTTTGAACCCTGGAAAGAAATACTGTCTGTGGAAAACAAATACAGAAGCTTTGCTATATTCTGTATTGCCCATGAAACTAAGTTAATGTGTATGATATAGGGGCCATTCATAAAAATTCCTATTTGTTTACTGAATGAAATTGTGCTTAGGTATATAGGTATTTGTTTATGTGTTTGCTTTATATGTGAGTTTTAGATACATAACTCCAAAATTGCACATTCACGTCACCTGAAGAGGTTTATAATTTTTACATTATACATATTGTTTCAGTTGGGAGTTAGAATTGTGATTTAAAAGATGCTATTAGCATATTTATTTATTTAATTTTTGGGGGGGCAGATCTTAGGGGTTGAAACCAGGGCCCCCTACATACATTTTGCAAGTGCTCTAGCACTGTGCTGCACCCACAGCCCATTTTTTATTTTTATTTTGAGTCAGGGTCTCACTAAGTTACCCAGTCTGCCTTTGACCTCAAACTCATGCTCCTCCTGTCTCACCTTCTGAGTTTCTGGGATTACTGAGCCAAGCATATTAGCACACATTTTTAACTTTTGTTTTTTCCTCATGCCTCAGCTCCATCCAAGAAATACATATTTATGCAATAGCTATGTTCCTGTACTCACTATTATCTCTTAGTGAAAAACCATATTAACATACTATGTTTGTATCAGTAACCCTGCTTTTAACCTATTTTTAAAAAGCAGAGTGGCAATTTTTTAGTCAAGTATTTTTGGTATGTTTTTAAGTTAGTCAAAATTTTTAGTATTGACCTTACAAACATTAGATGTTAATATGATTTGTCACTTTGCTGGAGTCAGCAGAGACATTAAGACATTAACATGTCTTAAATAGATAGAGAATGAATGTATAAACAGGTATAATCCATTATCCTGAATATTAAATATGCTTACATTCAAATACACTTTAATGGAAACTTTTAATGCTGTAGAAATAAGACATATACCTAAGGTGAGACTCAAAAATCTTAGGGCACAGTTTTATTTGTCAGAAAAGCTCTACTTTGTGGAAAGCTAAAAGATTATGTAAATAAAGAGACTACACAAAACAAACCTTTGAGTAAGAAAATTAAATGCAGGATGTGGTGGCCATGCCTGTAATCCAAGTGACTCAGGAGCCTGAGACAAGAGAATGGTGAGTCTGAGACCAGTGGCAGCCTGCATGACTTAGTGATACCCTGTTTCAAAATAAAACATATAAAAGGGGCTGGGGGCACAGCTTAGTGGTAGAGGGCTTGCAAAATATATGGAAGGCCCTGTGTTCATCCCCCTAGTACCACAAAAAAAAAAAAAAAAAAAAAAAAAAAAAAAAAAAAAAAAAAAAAAAAAAAAAAAAAAAAAAAAAAAAAAAGACAAGAAAGAAAGAAAGAAAGAAAGAAAGAAAGAAAAAAAAAGAAAATGAATTACTCTTTATCATTTTAGGATCACCCCTCTTGAAAATGTCTGAAAGATCCATTTAGGGTCTTTTATACAAACTATAGAAAATATTTTATGTATTACAAAATTGTGGTAGAAATTTGGTGAGAAATGATAATAGAACTCAAAATATATTAAAATTTAAAGTTAAAGAATAAATTTGTACATACACATGTAATTACAAAGAAGCAAAAACTGTAGGAAGATGAAAAACAGAAAAGAGTTTTGATACACTCAGTGCATCAGGTAATGAATAAGATCAGAAAACTCTTCAGCATAAGCAAAAAGGAACTTGCAATATTCTTGTCTAATAAGAAATTCACCTGTGTGCTTGATGCTTTCTTAAAAGCATGAGAGGGAGGTGGAGAACTAAGGACCCACTTCAATTAAGAGTGCTGTCAAGAAGAGGCCGCTACTTAAAATGAAAACAAAGTGCATATAATGTTATTTATTTAAATATTCCAGTGTCGTGAGGGAGTTTAATACAGATGACAACTAGGTTTAATGTTCATAGAAAAATCTGAAATTCTCAAACACAAGCCGAATAATAAATCTAACTTTGTGTAAGATGATATTGTCATTTAGTATAAGACTTTATTGTCTCAGTTTTAGGGTGAGGAACTTCATATTTTGTTTTCTCCTATGAGTTATCATTGACTCACACTATTGCTAGTCTATAAAGTTAACTTGTTTTTTAACTTTCTTTGTCCTTTGCTCTTATAGGGTGATGTTACTTTTTTTGTTGAACATGTCAACTGAGTAAGCCACATAACCAATTTTTTTGAAGTTACTGAAGTTTAATCAGAGTTTTTCCCTTTGTTGTCTCTTTCAGGAAGTTGATGGCAATAAAGTTATGTCTTCATTTGTCCCACACAACTCATCTACCTCACCTCAGAAGGCAGAAGAAGGTGGGCGACAAAGTGGAGAGTCCTTGTCCAGTACAGTCCTGGGGACCCCTGAACGGCGCAAGGGCAGCTTAGCAGATGTGGTTGACACCTTGAAGCAGAGGAAAATGGAAGAGCTCATCAAAAACGAGCCGGAAGGTAAAAGCTGGGAAAGGAGACACTTCATGATTTTAGTAGGCTGTTTTAACGTCTAGTTCTGTTTTTTTGATTTATACTCTCAAAGATGAATTTGACAAAATAGAATCCTGTTGCAATGAAAATGGACAGTAGTTTTTCTCAGATACACTTATACCCATCTCTGTCTATTTTTAATGATAAATTTATGTTGTGATGTCTTCCTTGTTTCTATACAAGCAAGTTATGGTTAGTTGAAATTTAAAGATTCAAAAATAGAATGTGTTAGCAGAATCCAGAAAGATCATCACTTGTCCCATCTCTGGAGTCTGGTTTGTTCATGTCTGGTAATTATTTTCCTCAAGGACCATTTGAGAATTTCACTACATTTTGTAACCTTTTTACATTAACATGTCTTATCTTACCTTGATAGTTAGATCTATGTCTTGTATAGTCCAAAATGAATATGGTCATACCTATTTGAAAACTAGTGATTCTCTAACTCGTTGATATAATTAACTTACATCTCTTTAGCAGTTACTGATAGTAGCATGAATGTTTTATGCACCTGAGCTTGTCTTAAAAGTAAAGCAAACCAACCAATAAAAAAACTAATGCAACTTGTACAAGTCATGAATTTGCCAGTCATCCTGTGGCTACAGATGCTTAAGAACTCCTATTTAAACCCATGCCCATCATAAGTGTGGGTCTCCCATTGCACACAAGAAACCGCCTCCTATTTCAGTCAGATGGAAATTTAAAACCAATAAGCCAACAATGTTACACAAAGACATACTTTACACTAAAAATATACTGCCTGTACACTGTGTAATATGGAGTTGTGTTCATTTCAATTCTGTTAGAACACTGGCAAATTCTGAGTATATCTGACACAAAATGTATGTTAACCAACATAATTGGGAGTCATGTGATAATTGTTTCTGCGTCTCAACCAGATGTAGAGCTGGGACGTGGATTTTGGTTAACATTAATGTAAGCCTCATGATCTTAGAATTGGAGGAAATTTTAGAGATAATCTTGTCAGCCAAGAACTTTTGGTATTTCATTGTCTTATTTCCCCTTCCATTCTCATGGAGAGAAATATGGAGTTTTAAGGACCCAGACAACTTCTTTTTAAATTCATGATGGATTTTCCCATGGTATTAAAAATAATATGGTCTTATGATAAGAAGTATTTTTAGAGCATGAAAAAGTATAGGAATAAAATAAAAATCATCTGAAATTGTAGCTTTTTGATGTGACCATTGATCTTATGAACGATATCATTTTTAGCTTTGTTTTTACATATTCTGTTCATTAGCTTTTTCAATTTTTTTTTGCATTTTGTACCCTCTTTCATTTAATATTTTAGTATTAGTATTGTCTGCTGTCATTAAATGTATTTTGAAATAATGGCTGTTAGAGCAGGGCGCAGTGGTGCACGCCTGTAATCCCAGGTGGAGGCAGGAGGATCACAAGTTCGAGACCGGAGGCAGTCTGCGTAACTTAGCAAGAACCTGTCTCAAAAAGTAAAAAAATGGGCTGGGGGTGCAGCTCAGTGATCCAGCACTTGCAAAGCATGCAAGTGGGAGGCCCTGAGTTCAAACCCCATTACCACAAAAAAAAAAAAAAGGCTGCAAAATATTCTAAAGTATGGCTATGACTCACTATTACACTATTATAATTCATATATTAATGACTTTAAATTAGTAGACCTTTAAAACATTTTTTTCAGAGTTTATTAAGTACACACTTTAGAATACATGTGGGCACTCAGAGAAAGAGGCATCCAAGACAAAGACAAGGACTTAGGAAGAGAGTGAAGAGAGAGTGGTGTATGTGTTCCCCCCAATTTTATTTAGCCTAGGGCATGCCCCATCAGTCCTGGATGCCCAGCTATATGTGCCCATTGTGATTTGAGCCTAGAAAATCCCATGTCATGGGCTGGTGGGGGGGTACCAATAAAATCAAAAGAAGAAATTCTATTGTTTAGATTTTTTTTTTCTATTTTGAGGAACTTCCCTTTAGTAAAACGAGATTATAAGGTAGTTTAGGAGGTACATTGGGTTAGTTTTAAGGAAAGAATCACAAGGGAGTTGCCCGAGCATATCTCAGAGAAGCACAAAGTTGCAGAGGATAAAGCAAAACTCAAAGGCTACATACATTTTGACTCCAACCATGGCTTATTGCTATTATTAACATTTTCATTAATTAAAATGCTTCTCAAGAATAATATCTCTCTGCAGGCATTCCTCACAACAGTCTTCTTGGTAGTTATGTCAAAGTTCTTGATTCTCAGCTAGAGAGATTCAAACCAGATCCTGGGGTGAAAGCCCTTTCCCTTTCCATGTCCCACAAATTTCCTGGTCTTTCTATCCTGCCTCAGTTTCACAAAATTATCACTGTGAATGCTTTTTGGGAAACAATGCAAAGGAAATACCATGTGCATGTTTCTCTGTCTTATTCTTGTTTTCTTTCCTTACACCTCAGATATTCCTTCCTTATAACTCAATATTAGGTAACTTGCTTAGGCATTAGCAGGCAATATGGAGGAAAAGGGAATTGAAAATGTCTTCTGCCTTTCTGCCATGATGAAGCCACATGCATCTCTGAGATCATCTGAAGGACATTTTCAAATGGGTCCCACACCCTATCCAAGCCACTAAGTCATTTACAAAACAAAGACACTAGGCCCATGTCATACTAGGTTCCCAGAGCAGGTCACCCAGAGCTAATGTCATAGTAGGCATTCCCTAGTTTGAATAATAATAGAGGGGACATCCCCCACCCTCACTTCCCCAACAAGCTCTCTCTCCTTCCACAACTCTTCTTCCACAAGCTCTCTCTGTCTTCCTTTCTCTCAGCTCCTTGGCTCTTCTCTCTCCAAAACTTTCCCTTCTAAAAGCCTACTTAACTCTCCTGGCCTTCATTGTTTTATAACTGCTTTAGATTTACAGAAAAATTACACAGATAGTACTTATTTCCCATGTATGTCCCAATAAATCATTTCCTGTCTTACTATCATATTAGTATGATACATTGTTATAAATTATGAACCTATATTGATACACTTATTAATTAAAGTCCACAATTTCCTCAAATTTCTTTCCTTTTCATCAGTCATACTTGTGGACTTTAATTAATAAGTCCACAAGTTGAGGAAATTAATAATAATTTCCTCAAATTTCTTTCCTTTTCATCAGTCATACTTCTTTTGTGTTTCGAGATGCCATCAAAGAGAATACATTGTCTTTAGTCATTGTGGCTCTTTAAGCTCCTTTTGACTGGGACAATGTTAGATTGTGTTGGCGGCCTTTTTCCTCCTCTTTCTCTCCCCCTTTTCCTCCCCCTCCTCCTCCTCCTCTTTTTTGTCTTCCTCTTCCTCTTCAATTTATCTTGTGACATTAAATTTATTTTTACTGATATATAAAATCATAATAATACTTATTAATGGTATACCCTCAATGTTTCATTACGTGTGTATTGTTGTAATCAAGTTAAACACATCTATGTCCTCACACATTTATGACTTCCTTATGGTAGAAATATTCAGAATCCTTTCTTCTAGCTTTTTGAAATATTTAGAGCACAATCCCTAGCTGTAGTCATCATGTTCTTTTTTTAATGAAACAAGTTCTGAGGAAAGTTGCTGAGATGTAATGCAAGGATATCTGATGTTTTTCTCTTAATTAACCTGGGTCTTAGGGTGTTTAGAGAACAACCATTGAGGCGAAGTGCAAGTTTTGTCACATCATTTCAATTACATACTTTCTTCATAATTAAGAGTATTGAAGTTGGCCTTAGTCACCTGGCTATAGTAGCATTTGTCAGGTTTTCCCCCTTTTTCCCACTGCCGTTTTTCCATACAATACTGTTTGAAAGGATAGCACTGTGTGCATCTCACACTTAAGGAGTCGGGAGTTATGCCCCACTTATTTAGAATGGAGTATTTACATACTTGAGCGGGCTGGGATTTATCTCAATTGGTAGAGCACTACTGTGCATTCTCTGAGGGCCCCAGTTCGATTTCCCACCACCACAAAAGTGGGAGAAGGATGTGGCAATCCACTCCCAAGGCAATCGTGCAACAATCAGTCATTGAAAACCCTATGAGGGTTGCTAGAAGTCAGACAGAACTCAACAACAACAACATCTACATACTTTAATCGGAATTATTTTGCAGGGGAGATTTTTCTGTTATCTACCACTTATTAGTCATTTATTTATACTATTATAGACTCATGGATATTTATTTTATACTTTGCATGTCACTTTGACAGACCACTATCATCGTGATTGAGTTTTTTAACCATTATCTTAGCACTTACCTACTTTCTAGTACTATTAGATACCTAAGGCTTATCTTGTCTATCAGCCATTTCTCCAACAAGTTCTGACTCTTAATGGAGAAAAGATCTGGACTCTAGGTTTGTTCACTGCTACTGAGGTCTCAATTCCTTCAAGGACTCTCAGCTAAAAAGCAAATGTATGTATATATACTAAACTGTATATTTACATATCTATAAATATTTCTGTTTAGGATTATCTGTATTAAGCTAAGCATTAGTTTTTACTAATGTCTCCAACACTAATCCATTTTGCATGGATTGTTCTAGCCCTGTCCGTTGTTAATCTGTATATTCCTACCCCAATTTTAAGAATCTGGCTCCTATCATCCACCATCTACTTATTTAATTATTCAGTTTAAGTATGAATGTATAATATTATACATTATACATTGTTAACTGGTACCACCATAGCAAACACCTTTATCAACCAGAGTCTATTGTTGTTGTTGTTAGGTGCTGTGGAGTCGGTATCCGACTGTTAGTGACCCTATATACAACAGGCAAAACAGTATTATTACTGCTTCTCTGCTATTCATAGGGTTCTCAATGGCTGATTGTTTCTTGGGAATGGGTTTCCGGTCCTTCTCCCAAGCCTATAGCACCTGATGTTCCCAGGTGGTTTCCCATCCAAGTACTAAGTAGGCCGGTCCCTGCTTAGCTTCTGAGATCTGATGGAATTTGACACCACAGTGCTATGGCTGTAGGCTAGAGTATATTACTTATGTGCAATACTCTCTCTTTTGGTTTTACAGATTCCATTCATTTCCCAAGTTACTTAGGTAATTTACAATCCCCCCACCCCCTCAGTGCAATTGTTTCATACATTTGTAATATGGTTGAATTTTTTCTGTATTTTACCTGGTATCCCTCAAACTCCTAAATCTTTTTTTTAAAATTTGCTTATATTAAGGTACATTCTTTGTATTCTGCATTTCTGAGTGTTTTGATAAGTGCATATTGTTGCTTATGCACCATTATAGTTTCATGCAGAATAGTTTTTATCATGCTAAAAAAGCGTCTGTGCTTCATCTGCTTATCTCTCCTACTTTACCTCAGGCTACTGCTGATTTTTTTTCTATTTCTATCACTTCACCTTTTCTAAAATATTATATAGTTAGAATCATCTAGCATGTAGCCTTCTCAGGCTAGCTCTTTAATTTAGGAATACACAATGAATAGGAAGCTGTTAAGTGTATCACAGTTTGTCCATTTGCATATCAGAGGTCATCTCTGTTGCTTCTAGTTGGGGATTATTATGAATAAAGCTATCAATATTTGTGTGCAGATTTTTGTGTGGACATAAGTTTTATGCTCAATTGAGTAAATACATGGGAGCATGAGTGGTGCATTGTGTGGGAAGATAATGTTTGGCTTTATAAGAAACTGCGAAAATGTCTTCAAAGTGGCAGTATGAGTTTGCATTCCTGCGCTCAACAATTATACATTCCCATTGCTCCACATCCTTATGGGCATTTGATATTGTCAGGGTTTTTTTTTTTTTTTTGGATTATATTTATTCAAATACATATGTAGTAGTATCCTAATGTTTTAATTCGCAGCTCCCTAATAACAAGTAATATTCAGCATCTTTCCATACATTTATTGGCCATCTATATATCTTCTTTGGTGAAATGTCTGTGTAGCTGCTTTGCAATTTATTAATTGAGTCATTTTCACACAGCTTACTTTTACGAGATCTTTGTATATTTTAGATACAAGTCCTGTATAAGAATGTGGTTTGTATTCTCACTTAACATTTTCTTTTGCAGAACAAAACTTTTCATTTAACAAAGTCCAATTTATTATTTTTTGCATAGATTATACTTTTGATCTATGTAAACAGTCATAATCTAATCCAATATCACTTATATTTTCTCCTATATTATCTTCTAGTTTTATATTTTTGTATTTTATAATTTATATCTGTGATCCTTTTTTAGTTACTTTTGATAAAAGGTGTAAGTTCTGTGTCTAGACTCATTTTTTTTGCTTATAGATGTCCAGTTGTCCCAATACCATTTGTTGAAAATGCCATCCTTTCTCCACTGGTTGCCTTTGTTCCCTTGCCAAAGATAGTTGACTGTATTTGTATGTATCTGTGTCTCCCCTTTGTATTCCAATCTGGTGATTAATTGGTCTGTTCTCTTTTCAATTCTATGTTGTCTTGACTAGAAGTGTAGGAGTTGAGTAGTGTCAGTCTTCAACTTTCTTCCTTTCTATCAGTATTATTAGGGTCATCCTGGGTCTGTTGCCTTTCCATGTAAACTATAGAATCACTTTGTGTATTTCTACAAAATAACTTGAATTTTATTAAAACAGCATTATATCTGCATATCTCATTGAGAAGAATGAACATCTTAAAAACACGAATTCTTCACGTTTATGAATACAAAATATCTCTCCATTTATTAACATCTCTATTTTTTTGAGTTTCATAGTTCCCCTCATATAAGTCTTATATGTATTTTGTTACATTTATACTTAGTACTTTTTTTTTTTCAGTACTGGAGTTTGAACCCAAGGCCTTGCACTTGCATGTTCTACAAGCACTGTACCACTGAGCTGCACCCCCAGCCCATTTTTTTACTTTTTGAGACAGGGTCTTGCTAAGTTATGCAGACTGCCTCTGGTCTTGAACTTGCAATCCTCCTGCCTCTGCCTCCCAAGCTGCTGACATCACAGACGTGCACCACCAGGCCTGGCACAGTACATCTTTTTTGGTATAATAGTGTAGATGTAAACATAAATCATACTGTATTTTAAACTTCAAATTGTAATTTGTTGTTACTGATATATAGGAAACAATTGACTTTTGTATATGAAACATCTCTTATGGCCTTTCAGTATTCACTGTTACCAGCAGGTTTTGTTACTTCCTTAAGATTTTCTGTAGTCATTTCATCTGCAGTTTCATTTCTTCCTTCCCAAGATATATAGTTCTTATTTCCTTTTCTTTCTTCTTCCATGAGCTAGAGTTTATAGTGTAATGTTGAATAAAAGTAGAAAGGACATTTTTGCCTTGTTCTTGATCATGAGATAGAAGCATCTAGTTCTCACCATTAAATATGATGCTAGCTTTTTTTTTTTTGTAGATGATTTTCAGGTTCGGGAAATTTTCTTTCTCCTCTTAGTTTATGAGAGTATTTTCATGAATGGTTTTAAAATTATTTTAATATTTTTCTGTACCTATTGATATGATGGGCTGGGATTTAGCTCAGTGGGTAGAGCGCTGCGCTGCAGTCTCTGAGGTCCCGAGTTCAATTCCCAGCTCCGCAAAAATGGGAGAAGGGCCTGGGAATCCACTCCCGAGGCAATCCCAAAACAGTCAGCCATTGAAAACCCTATGAGGGTCACTATGAGTCGGATACCGACTCGATGGCACTTAACAACAACAACAACAACAACAACATTGATATGATATAGTGTTTTTTAGACTTTTTAGGGGATATGATTTTCAACTGTTAAACCAGCCAGAAAAGTTGGAATAAATCCTACTGGGTCATACTTTATAGTTATTTTTATATATTGTTGGATTTGACGTGCTCATATTTTATTGAGGATGTTTGTATCTATGATACTGAGATATATTGGCTTATTGTTTTCCTTTTATGTAATATCTTTATCTGATTTTGGTAACTAGGGCAATGCAAGCTTCATAGAAGTAGCTAAGAAGTGTTTTCCTCCCATGTTAATTATTGTGTAAGATGCATTCAGGATGCAAGCTAAGGTGTAGAAAGAACCAACTTTGTAGTGGTGTGTGTTTTATTACAAAGGATCATTTGGGGGATTTATCCTTCAACGATGTCCTCCATGGAAATTTGGTACATGACCTCCATATCCCCCCATGCATCACTTTGTCTTGCAAGTAGGTATATAAACTCTTAATTTAGAAGTATATGGCAGGCCTAAACCCAATGAATAAATCCTAATAAGAAAGAAGGCAGGAAACAGTACCGCCAACTTACTTAGTAGGAGACATTGAGAAGCATTGGGAATTAGGAGAAAAGTGTAATATCTGGTAAAAACTCCTCAGGCAGAGCAACAGATATAGAACCCCCATAGCATGAAGGACTGACACACAAAAAAATCAGTATTGCATATAAACATTAGACTGTTTTATTACTATATTTTCTATAATAATGTACTTAATGCAATTTCCCCTTTAAAAGTATTTTCAATGCTCAACTGAGGAGTGACTTGTTATTAAATAATGTAGAGACATAGAGATAAAGCAAAGATAGTATTTTCAGAGGATTGGAATGTAAATTGAATAAAGCAAGGATCTCAAAGTCTGAGTTTCAGAAAGATAATTTCTGTATGAATATAGTAGCATGAAGATGCATTCAAGTTTGCATACACAAGATACCTAGACAGGTGCTTTGAGTATATAAAACTATAAATAGATTCACTCTTATGGATAATTTGCCATGGCAAGAATATTTGACTAATTGCAGCAACAATGTGAGGCGTATCAAGGAATAACATATATTTGAATAAAGTGATTATCTTAATCAAGAAAAAATAATAAGATAGTAACAAAATAAAATTTTATCATACAAAACAATAGAATTTGAAGGGACTTTCTCTTTTTCTAATTGCAAAAATAGGGAAAAACATGGGGAATTATATCTCAGAGAGATTTAAGTCTCATAGCAACTGGAAAGTTACATTTACTTTAAAGACTTAATTAATCAAAGAGTATAATTAGACCTGAAGGGAATGGTCACTAAAAACTCAGATCATCTAAACATTAAGACAGTGATATCATACCACACAAATGATCTGTAGCTCTGTAACGCACATAGCATCAAAAAGAATAAGATACGTAGGAATAAATTTAACAAAAGAACTGCAAAACTTGAAGCTCTGAAAACCACTAAACCTTGTTACAGTTCTGTGAAGAGAACAGCAATATGGAGACAAGGGGAATGGAGATGGAGTGAATGTAACTAAATGTGAAGCTCACAAATGTGCCACAGAAAAATCTTTTCTTCCCTCAAGCTATTTTTTCCATTGTTTTTCAAAGGCCATTAAAATGAACAGCAGGTTGTGATGAAAATTTCATTAAGCCCCAGCTAAATCATTATGAGGGTGCCATATTCATGCCTTTGCTTCCTCTCATTGAGGGGGTAAAGCAAATTTCAATAGAAAGACCGCATTATTTCCAACCTTCCCCTGCCAACAGCAAACTAACAGAAATTCAGAAGTTAGAAAAGAATAGTGTGCCATACAAAAGGAGGCCACTGAGGTGAATTGGTTGGAAAGAAAATTAGATTTGCATATGGGTTGAAGAAAAGAGAGCCCTCCTTTATTCTAGCTAGCCTAATTTTTGCCAAGAACTTTATTTAATGTTATACTTCAGCACACATGTATCTAAATTCCTTTGACATATTGAATAATAAAATGATATTTAATAATTTTCTACTAAAGAAAATTCTTCATGTCTCAATAGCAATCAAATTTTCGGAAAGTTTTTAATGGAAGCATTATCTCTGTCTAGCCTCTCTTGCGTTTAAACTGCTCTAAAAATGCCTTGGAAAGTATCTTTATGGGAACTTATTCTAGAAAAATGTCTGGGAAAAAAATAATTGTGGAATAAAGGAAGGCAGAAGAAAAGTGAAATGTACACATGGGTTAGACCTCTGTCCTCATTGTGGAGAAAGGGAGACCAAGGCAGAGATGGGCCTGCAGTCTCATACCAAGTTGGCGTTAAAGCCAGACCTAGAACCCAGTCCATGTCCCATGGGTCCCAGTCACTGCATAAAAATAAATAAATAAATAAAAAATAGTAAAACAACCACAGCCACAACAAACAAAACTGACCTTTTCTTTGTTCTCATCCTCTCTGTCTACAATTTTGTTCCTCTAGTCTTTAAGCCTAAAGTGCTAAACAGAGTTGCTTAAATTCAGCATTTGTCCTTTTTCACCTCTTTAAGAACTATTGCCTTTATTGTTACACTGACTCTAATATAACAATGTAATATTATCCATTTATTTGTCTCCTTCCCCTCCAATATTACACTTTTTAAGGGTGAAGCAAGTACAAAATACTAAATGTACAAAATACTTGAAAAAAATGTTTCAACTGCTTCAGTGTCTCCCCATTGCCGTCATGGGTAAAGGAGGAGACAGACCTTCAAAAATCTCTGACTGTCCTGCCAGTGTTAGGCAAGCCACATTTCATTTAATCCAAAAAACCTCTGGCATTATTTCTTATTTTAAAAACAAAACAAACAAGCAAACAAAAAACCCACAAGGCTTAGTAATTGCTCATGTTCTCATTGTATGAGGGAACTTGAATGAGAACAAAGGTACCATCCTCTAAGCAACTCCTTGGCATTGAATGCAAGGCCGTATATAACCTGACTCTACCCTTCCGGCCTTGATGCTGCTTTCTATCAAACTCCAAATTCTTCTGCTGTCTTATCAATATGCATACAGTTCTCTCAACCCTCTGTATTGTGAAAACTACTGTATCTTTTCACATGCTGTTCTTCTGCCTTAATGTCATTCTCTGTCTTATCTACCCCATGAATTTGTTTTCACCTTTTAAGACTAAACAATTTCCCTGAACACCTTGTTGGAATTTGGCTTGGCTTATGCTGCTAACACTAACTCAGTAGTTCTTACCACATGGTTTATTTACCTTCTGTTTTCCATAATGGAACATGATTGGCTAAATAAAACGGTTTTTGGAAATGTCTCTCCATTTCCTAATAATGAGCTTAGTAGGCATAGTAGGAGCTTGTTTGTCTTAGGTGTGGATGACAGTCAACCTACTAACTGACATTTTGTAGCCTGTGCTAAAACCCCCCTAAAATTGCTTCCATTTTACTTTGTTTTGTTTTGTTTTGTTTTTTTATCCATTTTTGCCTTTCTCTTTCTTTATATCTTACTCAGACCCTTCCTTTATGTCCATGCCTGTTGATTTTCTCATTCACTCTGACTTCTCTAAACTTCTCATATGCATACTACTGTCATTATTGATGCCTGCAGCGGATCCCGTCAGATCTCGGAAGCTAAGCAGGGTCAGGCCTGGTTAGTACTTGGACAGGAGACTGCCTGGTGGTAGAAGGACCCGGACACCGACTTCCAAAAATCAGTCTGTCGTTGAAAACCCTATGAATAGCAGAAAAGCACAAACAATACTGTTTGGCCTGCTGTACATAGGGTTGCTATGAGTCGGACACCACTCCATGGCATCTAACAACAACAACAACAATCATTATTGAATCTTCAAGATCATTAATTTCTTTTCTTTCTATGACCTAGTGTGTAATGTCTTATCTATCCTAATCAAAAGCTAGGTTTTTAAGACCCAGAATACAACACTAAAATACATACATCATGTGTTTGTTACACTGATGAAAACTTTTTATTCACATTCATCTTTTATATGACTAAATATTACACATTTTCCTAAGGAAATATGTTGGCATTACCTGTGGATTACTAGCCATAACTAATAATTCTACTTCAGTGGTGTAAGTAAAGTGAGAAGTGAATTAGATTGATTTATGAATAATTTTTCAGAATTTAAAACTATAGCGTGTTCCTTCCTCATGTTTCAACATAATGGGGAGCAGTAATCTTTTCTGTGTAAATAGAGCTGGCATGAGAAACAGGGTTCAATTTTCTTATGGGGAGATCAGGATTGTGGCAGCCTATTGTTAGAGCTTCCCCTCCAAAAACCTCCTTCCCCATTCACTACTTCATCCTAGGTATATGGTGGCAGAAAAACAACTGATTCCTTTCAACACCTTCTTCTTCCTTCCTGTTTTCCTAGGACTCTCAACATGTTCCTCAAGGGTAGCAAAGTTTCCAAACTCAGAGTCTGTGAGTTGTTTCAGAGGCTTTATAAATCATAGAAGTATTTGTGAAGTGACGGAAAATACACCATGTGCATTTGCTTATTTTTGAGAGACAGTACATAGGTTTTTATTCAGCTTTCAAATGAATCCATGATGGAAAAAGGGTAACTAGAGTGAGGACTCAGTGTTCTGGTTTTAGTTCTCATTCTACCACTGATTCTTAAGTGATTGTGTTTTAACATCTATGTAGTTTAGTTTGTGATCCATTTTGAGATGATAATTTGTAAATAGTAATATTTTGCTTTGTAATTTTATCTATTTTGGTTCTTAAATTTTGCAACTTTTTGGAGAAATGCAAATTTTAATTTTTAAATAAGGATATATTTGCCCCAAACTGATGCTCATCTTTATAATTTATGTTGTAAAAATATTACATTTACCTTAATATGCTATAATATGCTACAATAACTGTATTAATGTAATAATATTGGAGTTTAGCTCAGTGGGAAGAGTGCTGCTCCACACTTTCTGAGGACCCTGGTTTGATACCCAGCACTACAAAAATGGGAGAAGGATGTGGCAGTCCACTCCCTGAACAATCCTGAAAACAATTAGTCTTTAAAAACCCTGAGGGTTACTGTGAGTTGGATCCAACTCCACAGCACCTAACGACAACAGTGTAATAAATATATGCCCTCCCTTGACAATAGTAACTGCTCTACTTTCAGCAGAAGGTTGTTAAAGGGAATATGTGAGGTAATAATGCACATCAAATTATTTTGTAAATTATAGACAACATGGAATTGTCCTTATCACATCTTGGTTTATTAGATACATTGCTACTCGGGTGTATTAAAAGCATAGTTTACAGCAGTCCTTTCCTAAGATACTTTTAAGGATTGAGAAATTCTGATTCAGCGCTGTAATATCTGGACATTTAGGGTATATAATCAACAACAACAAATAGAAACCTCAAGAATCCTGGAACAGATAGTTGCTATGATATTTATTTACTTAAGTTTCCCTGGATGGTTAGACTACTAGTGTGTTTTCTCACCTGAAGAATTACTTTTCTGCCAGGTACCTGCCAGTGGCTCACAACTGTAATCTCAGTGACTCAGGAGGCTGAGGAAGGAGGATTGTGAGATCAAGACCAAAGATAACCTGCACAATTTAGCACTGTGTGTCTCAAAAATAAAAAAGGAAGAAGGGCCTGGGAGTACAGCTCAGTGGTAGAACATTTGCATGGCATATGTGAGGCCCTGAGTTCAACCCTCCAGTACCACAGACAGACAGACAGACACACACACACACACACACACACACACACACACACACACGGGAAAAAAGTTTACTCTTCAAAGAGAAAGAAAATTTCTCTAAAACAATGGTGGATGAAATCCTGAATTATGAGTGCATGAAACTAGGAGGGGCAGTTTAACATTGAGTTTGTGGATTGGTTGTATTTCCACAATAAATGTAAATATGTGCTGAAGACAAATATTAGAGACCAAAGTTTCAGTTTCCTAAGATTTTAGCTTTCTCTTATGTAACTCATCCCTCCCCTTCTTTTATTTCTTTTTTCATTCTTTTTGTGTGCATGAGTATGCGTGTGTGTGCGTGGAGTTCCCTTTCAGATCCCACATATCCTTAGTTTTATTTAGCATTTGTATCTATCCGTGTTCTTCCTTCTTAGACTGTGACGCCCACATCTTCAGGACTGTTTTGCCATGATGATCATGTTCCTGTGTGTGAGAGATTGCATTCATTTGTGAAATTTTGTTTATACTAGAACTCAGCTTTATCATTATTAACATAACTGAAACATTCCCCCCCCACCCCTGAAATTCTTCAGACAATCCTTGCTCAAAGTTTTATAAGACCCTAAAGGCACAACCTATTACCAAATTCACCCAGTGTTACTTTACATGAAGCAGTTCATTAGTTTTAGTACAGACTTCACAAAAGGAACTCTCTTCTTGTGAAACCTAATAAAAATAATGGAATGGGCTTGGAGAAGGATATTTTGTGACAGACTTTACCCCTTCTCCTTCAGAGTTATGCATACACCATTACTAGGTGAAAGAGGCCAGGATTTTCATTCATTCTCTTTTCATTCTCCCCAACACTATGAAGCACAATATGAATACTTTATAGTAAATCCCTCAAAACACTCACTTTAGTCTACTGGCACCACTTCTATGATTGGATTGGACAATTTTTATATTTGTTCTTAGGTGTTTGTGCTCCAAAAATAATGTATAAATTGTTCCTAAATTTCCCACTTTTAAATCTTAAAACTATTTACAGATACTATATAATGTGTCCTTTTTATATTAGCATCTTCAATTAACATAATTAACTTTACTTGATTGGACCTTCTATGGTACTTTACTTGTGCTTTTTTCCAAAAAAAGTCAGGGCCCTTTTAATTTTTATTGCAAATGTATCAAAATATACACCTATTTGATCCTCCAATGGATATAAAGCTTACCCTCAATATAAGTCCTAGTTTCTAAGACAGATATTATACTCAGGGCATTTTCATCTGTGAAATGCTACATATAGCATTAAATATAATTATTTTGTGGAAAAAATGGGCCTCTGGTGCATGAGATTCATCCTTGTGAATATCCCTATATGCATTACATGTGTGATGCTTGAGTTTACATTATAAGTCACAATGCCTGTTGTTATAACGTAAATGTCTGTTATTGAGAAGCCCTTTAGAAATTAAATTGTTCCAAACAGAAATTTGGAACCCCCCTAATTTATCAGTTTTCTAATTACTATTTTTATGGGGAAATTGTGGGATTTGGCTTTCCTAAATTCAAAAATCCCAAAGCATCCCATTAATTGGGCAAAGAAGAGGGCACTTTGAAATTCATTCTTGCTTTAAAACCATGTTTGATGAGGTGGGAAAGATAAAAAGTGAACAGATCAGGGGAAAAGCCTAAAGATACTTTAATTGGCAAAGGTTTGAGTTGCTTTTGTTTAGTTGCTCACTGTCCTTTTGACAAAGTACATGTTGAAGAGGCTTTGTAAGTGCTGTTCCACTGAAGGACAAACAAGGGTACTTTTCAATTGAGCTCTTTTAAGTTTTGTTCCTCACACTCCCGGCTGCTGTTGGAGACTACTCCTAATGCATTGTGGCTACGTGTTCATCTATGCAGTCTGTCACTGGAAAATGTCTCTCTTCTTGTTGAGCAAGCTAAAGTCTAACCTCCAGGCACCTTTTTCAAAGGCACCAATGTATGGAAATCAACACTCATAAAATGATGATAAAGAGAAGAGTTTATTTTTCAAAGGTCAGGACAAGAAGATACCCTCAAATGCTGTCGAGCCTATTTCTTTAGGAATAAGTGTTCTAACTTGAGCAGAGTTAGCTGAGTTTGAAGCTTTGTAATTTTTCAACTCTAAAGGGAAACTTGTTCACTGTCATCTCCTTTTGAAGTAGTATCCATCATAGCAGTTTATCTTGATCTTGTTGATTTTATTAAGTGTTACAGAAAATTAATTTACATTTTCTCAGAAGACCTTCTGGTTTGGATCGTAATGGCTCAGGAATTACTGCTGGGAATCTTTGGGACCCTGAGCTGAATTCCAGAGTGGTCCATAAAAGAAAGCCAATTGACCAAGATACTTCTACCTTCCTTTTATATTAGAACTTGCACTGTGACAAATAAAATTTAACAACATTTAAGATTATGTCCTTAAACTTCTGTATCCTTCTTTAAATAATAATGCTATAATTTTTTTAGCTGGTCATTTGTATCTTAATATAAGACACAAACATTTGATTTCTAACTATTTGATTCTTGTTCATTCGGGAATTCGTCTAACAGGATGCCAAACATCTCTACCTAAATGATTTTAATATTTTATGACCCTCTCCGAGATGTAGAATACGTCTTTTCCTTGTCTTTCGCTAAGTCTGTCAGCCACACACTTTCAGTTTCAGTGCATGGACCGCTTAGAAGAAGACACACTGGCCTTGGTTGTACATTTACAAATAAACATAAGAGGAACGTGCCAGCTCTGCTTGTTGCTCATGTCCCACAGTTATTGGGGATTTCATTTATTCAAGGGTGAAGGGCTAGCCACCTGTTTCTGAGGCCTCTTTGCCTCATATTAAAAGTGAAGGCCATTGCTGAATAGTAACACTCTAATCTGGGCAACATACATATAGCATCTTTCTGAAACTGATTGTCAGACTGGCTGGAGGAGTTTGTGTGTTTGTGCGCACACATGTTTTTCACTCAGTTACCCAGAGGCACTTGTCATGATCATGCATATTAAAATTAATCAGATCTCCTAGGCCCGTGAACTTCTGTGTTTAACATGGAGAAGTGGATATCAAGCATTTGCCCTAATTAAATAGGCCTGCTTGATTTTGTTCTAGTGGATGTTTGGTCTTTTTTTTTTAATAGGAGTTGCTTGTGGAGAAGGCACGGACTGCACTAGAGTCAGGGGAGAGCTCACTCAGAATTGCCTTTGCCACCTGCTCCCAGAGTTCTGAGATCTTAAGGACTCCCAGTGCGCCTGTCTGAACTGCCCTTAATATTGAGGAGAAATCTGGCCAACATCATGAGGGAGCAGTGAGGGTAGGGCAGAACAGAAGGAACATATGACCTGGATATTTTGGATTGATTTAAGATGGCCCATGGTACATGTTGATCAACTTTGGATACCAGACTGTGCTCTGTGCTCTTATTTTTGGACAGGGAACTTTGGAGGTTTAGGGGAAGGTCTTGTTTGAAATTCAAAATGAGTGCTCTTTCTTTTCTGATTTGAATTGGAAAGGCAACTCTTTATCACCATTTTTGTCACTTGGTTGTTTCCTAGGTCATGTACATATCAAACTGTTGTTTTGTTGTTGTTAGGTGCCACTGAGTTGAGTCTGACTCATAGCAACCTTATGTACAACAGAATGAAACACTGCCTGACACTGTGCCATGCGTGGTACTATCAGTGCTTCTCTGCTATTCATAGGGTTTTCAATGCTGATTGTTTCAGGATTGCTTTAGGAGAGGGCTACCAGGTCCTTTTCTCACCTTTACAGTGCTGAGGATCAAACCCAGAGCCTCAAAGCAAACAGAACAAGCACTCTACCAACTGAGCTAAACCCCAGCCCATATATCACATAGGAGCCTCTTATGATATAATAGTTATGTGGATATAGATAGAGATACAGATATATGAGTTCACATCTACTATGATGTTTCTAGACTTAGCCTATTTTCATTTATATTTGACTTTTCATATAGCTTGAAGGAAGATTGTCATGGGACGTTTGAAAACAAACTTGTATGAAGTATAAGCTGAAAATATTGAAAATGGTACAGATTAACATAATGCAGTAGTTTTCTTTTTGTATATTTAAATGTCATGAACGAGGTAAACTCTAACACACTGACCACTGACTTTGTGTATTTTGGTCCTAATTCATGTGTATTATTTGGGCCTTTTTTATGACCCAGGCTGACCCTGCTTACCTTCCAAAATCAAATGGGATTGGATGCTAGGGTGCTATGGCTGCAGATAGAGAAATTATTTAAAATGTTTCAATTTGATATGAATTGTATGCATGCATGCATACATACATACATACATCATGTATATGAAATAAACCGTAGAGACAATGTTGGAAACAATTTGAAAAACAAAGTAGTGAAAAATTCTTTCATGTGAAACAATGTGGGGTTACAATTTAGTAAATTTCCAAATAACCACTGTAAGTTAACTGATGAAAGATTACTCTGGCAGAACATGGCCCCTAAAATTGATTTTCCCCCTCATTCAAAGGGTTAGACAATTCCAAATTCAAAGGGTTAGACAATTCCAAAAAATTAACTGTTTCCCAACTCTCCTTCCATTTTTCCCATAGCATTCTAATGTGTTAAAAGATCCACCCATCCATCAGTCTATATCCTGCCTTTTATGTGGGCGTGAGACTCACATGTAGGAATCTGTATCTGCAGTACCTGGTACCTGACAACATCCTAGAAACCCCTATTCTGTTCACTAAGGTTGCTGCTAGTTACTTATTAACACCATACAGACTATTCAGTGTGGGTGTATATGAAATAGAAAAATAAAGGCCCTGAGCAAGTAAATACATCTTTCATCATTTCTTTTGTTTGTTGTATTTACTGTGCGCTATTCTTGGTCAATAGAAGTTGTTTGACAGTTCTGCAAAAGGGTGAGGAACCTTTTCTTGAACTTTATCTTTTTGTTTTGTCTTTGTAGAAAAACTTTCTGTTTGCCATTTTCTTTTTATTGCAACCTGTTCCTGTAAAATATTTTTTGAAGATTGTTATTGCTATTAAAAATGACACATGCAGGTGATTGTGAAACATGACAGACACTTTCATCTACTTTGTTTGAAATAGGCAGTTAAGAGACCAGAATTCTGACGTAACTTCCATATGTAAACTTTTTAATTAGAAATGCAAAATGAAATACTATACAGACCACATATTTTACCTCCTTTTAAGAACTATACCATTTGTTCTCAGGCTTATGAAAGCTTCGTTGAAATAATGAGCCTTGACTTAACTCATATTTAAGTTCTCTCCTCCCCAAATGCTAATATAGTATCAGTGTGGAACTTATTGCTTAGTGTAAATCCTGAAGAGATTCGTAGCTGGGAAAGCACATTGGGATTGAGCATGTCTGTTTATTATAGAAAGACAGTGCTCTTATGCCGGTGTGTAGTGTGTTAATAGATAAGAATTGATTCGCTGTTTCAAAGAATTAAATCTCCATTGCTTAAGCCTGTCTTTTCTGAGAAGTTATATTTTGTTTTTGAAAATTCACCTGAAAGTTTTGTATACCACAGTGTGACATAGGTGGTATGGAAGACCTGGGGGCAAAAAGCCATATAAATGACGGAAAAGCATACTCTTCCCCTTGGAGTTTGCCTTTTTCCTCTTTTATTTTTTATTAACTTAAATTTTCTTACTTCAGTCCTTACTTCAACACTTAATATTTTTCACTAATGTCGAGGTACATGTCTTAGTGCAGAAAAGCCCATAAATAGGGGGTTGCCATGTTGGGAACAGAACAGCACCATGAGTTAATTAATTAATTAATTAATTGATTGAATTATACATTTTTTTACTATAGTTTTTTCTCTTACAGAATTATAGTTAGTGATTAATAAAGAATATTGTTGTTGTTAGGTGCCATCAAGTCAGTATCCGACTTATAGTGACCCTACCTACAACAGGTGAAACAGTATTGTTACTGCTTCTCTGTTATTCATAGGGTTTTCAATGGCTGATGGTTTTTTGGGAGTAGGTTGTCAGGTCCCTCACCCAAGCCTACAGGACCTGGTGTTCCCAGGTGGTCTCCCATCCAAGTACAACCAAGCTCCACCCTGTTTAGCTTCTGAGATCTGATGGGATTGGAGATCACAGTGGTAGGGCTGCAGTAGTAATAAAGAATATTAATGAAGTAGAAATGAATAGTAAATCTTGGAGTCCTTATTTTGTATTTTTAGAATTTTTTGTTTTCTAAACTAAAAATGTTTAAATGAAAACCATTTGCCAGTTTTAAATTGTTACATTATACAGAGAATAACATATTATGGCTTTTGAAATGGGCTATGAATTCCACAGTGTGAAACCTTCTGAAATAATGGCTGTTGCTTTTGAAGACTTAAAATTAAACAAGTTTTCATACGTAATTTATACTCATATACACAAGAATTTTGATAACTCAGACTCTGAAATTTCTCTAGATAAATTAATATATATACACAAACACAAGCACATACAAACACACATACGTGTAAGATAAAAGTTCCAATTAGGTTTTAGGAGAACTTATCTCACTGTGAATCTCCAAAATTTTTGGTCTACAATTCAGAATAAGAACTCCCACTTTTGTTCTAGATTTTCTTTTTTTCTTTGTTTTTCATTCTAATATTCTGTGTTCAGTCTCTCTTAATGCCCAAGGTAGAGTCAGTACCCTCTTTCTCTACACCTTTAACTTTTTTTGTTTGCTCATTCTTTCATTTTGACAGCAAGCATTTATTAAGGTCCTCTTACACTAGTTATGCCTGCAGCTATACCACTGTGGTGTCCAATCCGGTCAGATCTTGGAAGCTAAGCAGGGTTAGACCTGGTTAGTACTTGGATGGGAGACCACCTGGGAACACCAGGTGGTGTAGGCTTGGGAGAAGGACCTGGCAACCCAGTCAATCAGCCATTGAAAACCCTATGAATAGCAGAGAAGCACAAACAATATTGTTTTGCCTGTTGTGCACAGGGCAGATACTGACTTGAAGGCACCTAACAATAATAACACAACAACTTGCTGGTTATTTTGTAGGGTAAGGAGGAAACAGAAATCAAAGACAGAGTTCCTGACCTGAAGTTGTTTATGGCCTTTTAAGGAAGGAGAAACCATGTTGAACCATGGTGAAAGGCAATGCAAATAAGAAGGCACAGGAAGCTTTGTGAGTGGAGGGGAGTAGACATATATGTAATCAGTGTGTTCAATTTCCTATCTTTAAAAGCAACTAATATTTACATATTCATTGGCATTTCTGTTGTTATTTGCCCTGTGGGAGTGGTTTGGCTGTTATGAGTGCTTAAGTCAATTCTCTTCAAGTGCTTGTGCAAAAGCTTACAATACTACCGGGATCTATCTCTCCATGATGCAACTTCTTCTAATGTGGTCTTCTTCATCGTCCCATCTTGTCTGGGTATTTTCAGACTTCTCCACAGCTTCCTGAGGAATATTTATAGCTGTAAATTCTAATTTCTTTCTCTTAGATATTGCAGCTAATAAAGCTGGTCACATGAGTTATTATTTCCCTTTTCTTCATCATTAGCTCTCACTCACTAAGAACATACAGGAAATTATCTTTGAGCTTTTGTATTAATACCAGCAGAATGCTGTTTGAAAGTTGAACCAGATTGTGATAATAATACTGATAAAGGGTGCCTAACCTACATCTTACTCAGCTTTGTAAGTTCTTGATTCATATACTGATCCATAATTGAAAATATGCTTAGCCATTATAAATGTTATTTGTTCTGTAATTATAACCCTAAGTTTAACCAAAACTGCTTTAATTCTAACAACTGCAAGTATATAACAGGTACTTACTGGATAAAGTATTAGCAGATTTATTCTGATATTCTTAGGTGCCATACCGGCTGTTTAGAAAAGGCAAACCAGGTATTTTTAAAAAAAATCTTCTGCTCCGGGAGATAAGACAATAGGGGAGTAGAGTTACTTTGTATTTTCTCAAGAATGAAATGAGAGCCTCAGTTGGCATGTGATACAGCATTTGTGTCATCCCATATATTTTATTAAAGTGAGTGTAATTAACCTGCAGCTTGCAGTGAGCTCACTTCCTGTCTAACTCTCCGCCTCATTTCTCATTTCCTCCTGTTCCTTACCTCATTCTTTTTGACTTTTGCTCTAACAGTTCTCAGAATTACCTGTTCTTTTCCCAGCTACCAGGCTTTTCTTTGCTTATGGTATGTCTAGTTGCAGCACCTTTACCTTACTTTGTACATTGCTGATGGCCATCCATCCTTGATATTTAGTTTAATCATCCTTCCCAAGAATTGTCCACTAGCTCTGAACCACCATCCTTTTCATAAAAGATCTCATCTGTATCTTTCCCCTCCATTGGATTGTGATCTCCTAAAGCAGTGGTCAAAAAATAAGGTCCACAAGCCAAGCCTAGTCTTTGGACTGGTTTTGTATGGCCTATGATGTAAGGATAGATTTTTCTCCATATTTGAATAGATGAAAAAAAACCAAGGGTATTTTATAACACATGAATATTATATGAAGTTCAATTTGTGTTTATAAAGTTTTGTTGGAACATAGCCACACTCATTTCTTCACATTTTAATGTAATGTAATGCTACCATGCTGGAGTTGAGTAGTGTAGCCTTCAAAGCCTAAAATATTTACTCTTTGGTCCTTTCAAAATCAAGTCTGCTGACTCCTATCCTAAAAGAGTAGGAATGGAGGACAGTTACCCCATTATGTAGAGATCATAGCATAGTGACTCCTAATTGAACAAGTTAATTAAATGGTTGCATAAGCTATTTCTGACCTAAACCAAGCCATCCACCCAAGAGTCCTTGGCTCTGGTCCTAGTGGAAGTTTAATTGAGGAAATATTCAATTATGAAGACCTAGGTGGTAGCATTTGCTCTATCTTTATGTGTGTAATCCTGGAAAATTGCTTCATTTTCCTTTATTTGAAAATAAAGTAATTGCATTTAATGGGTTTTATATTTCTTTCCAGACATAAAATTCAGGAGATGTTAAATCACTGCTTTATTAGGTCAATATGCAAAAAGAAGAAAAAAAAAACGATTTAGAAAGGTCTTTATTAAGAAATATGGGCAAAAAGAAAAAAACAAATAATTAACTTTTACAGATCTATTACATATCAGGTTTATTATTGGCTTTGACTAGGTGTTCTGCAATAATCCAAATAAAAAAGTTTGTTATTCATTTTAGATAATAAATATCAGTATCAATGCATTGGGATAGAAGATAAAGGCCTGTTTTATTAGATTTGTGGTCTATAATTAATCTGCATTGCTTTAGGTAGGTAATACTTCTGTCCAAATAATAAAAACAGACACTTTTAATGTGAGTTTTTGTGAGGATCCTGAATTATCCTGTGTTTCTCTTCTTTATGATTTTATCCTCTTATATATGAAATTCCACCCACCAAAGAGGTATTTCAAAGGCTGAGGATGTGGCCCAGTAGTAGAGTATTTGCCCAACTTGTGTGAGGCCAACTTGTGTGATCCCCAGCACCACACACACAAACACACACACACACACACACACACACACACACACACATACACACACACACGGGTATTTTAAGCTAGGTGAAGGGCAACGTTGATAACTGACCTGCATGCCTTTTTTTATAGATTAGGACATTATATAATTCTTACAACTCTATAGTGACTTCCTTGATTTTTATAGGGAATCAAATGCCTATTTTAATATTGAGCCCTCAAAAAGATTTCTTGGATAAAAATATCACAGTAATAATTTAAAGACTCTTTGGATGAGAACTCCTCTGAAATTTAATTTATTTATTTTTATTTTTATTTTTTAGCATACTGGGAGGCCGAACCTAGGGCTTTGCGTATATTTTGCAAGTGATCTACCACTGAGCTGCACCCCAGCCCCTTTTTTATTTTTGATCTTGAGACAGAGTCTTGCTAAATTATGCAGGCTGCCTCTGGCCTGGGACTCATGATCCTCCTGTCTCCGCCTCCCCAGTCGCTGAGTTGACAGGCATGCACGCACCACCATGTCTGACTTTTCTGAAATTTATAACTACTTCTACCTATTTAAAAAGACTATCAAAAGTTTAGTATATTAGACTTTTATTTTAAAATATTCTTGCTACCATGAATAAAGATGATCATCACAGAAACCTGCAAATGTAGTACAAGAGGAATAAAACTGTTGTGTAAAGCCAACTTTGTAAGTGTTTTTTTAAATGGAAAATTATGCACTTTTCTACCTATTGTTATATAAAGCATTAAAACACAGCATTGAAATTTAGAACAATATGTTTTGCAGTGTTTGCTAAAAATCCTAACAAATGCTCTTTGAATAGAAATGGCCTCCAAAATAATCTTTTCCATTTTTGCCATGTCGTTGTTGTTGTTAGGTGCCATCGAGTCGGTATCCGACTCATAGCGACCCTCATAGGGTTTTCAATGGCTGTTTCAGGATTGCCTTGGGAGTGGATTGCCAGGCACTTCTCCCATTTTTGCGGTGCTGGGAATCGAACTCGGGACCTCAGAGACTGCAGCTCAGTGCTCTACCAACTGAGCTACATCCCATTAGGACTTATAAAAGAAGTTGATAAATAGTGGGTAAAATATTTCCAAAAATTTAGAACCTACTAAAGAAAGTGTAACAATTGTGTACATTCAGGAAAAACTTTAGAAAAAATATTTTCTACAAGCTGTATGTCAACTTTTGTGAAATAACCTCAAGAAACCACATAAGTAGGTAGGTAACATTTCAGTCTCCTTGCTTCCAGCATTGAGGTCCTACTGGTTTGTTGTACAATCTCTATTGCTTTTTACAGACCTCTCTTCTACTGAAAACCTAGAACCTTTAAGTATGGGGCTGTTGCTGTTAGGTGCCATCAAGTCATGCCTGACTCATAGTAACTCTAATAATGTTTTCAATGACTGATTATTCCAGGATTGCCTTGGGAGTGGATTGCCACATCCTTCTCCCATAAGTATGGAGCATCTCTGTGCAAAAGAATAAATGTCCCACTACTACAGGGTTCATTTTGTGCTATATCATTCAATTAGGTTAGCTACCAGCAAATTTGTGAAAGACAGTTTGAGAGAATGAATTTCAATGATATGAGAACATATTACATGTAAAACATTTTTAATTCCAGAGGGGATAAATGTTAGAGAAAATGAGTACTATTGTTACTACTTCTAGTTTACTCATTTTATGTTTCACTGAAAAAAATATTTACCAGGCACCAGTGACTCAATTCATAGTTTTGAGTGATGAAATACATCATTAAATTAATATTCTGTTAATTTATGAAAATAAAAAGCATTTTAATACTCATATACTCATTTAGATTTTTTCCACCTGAAAATCCATTTTTGCTTAAAGTTCAAGATTCACCTTGTGATTTTAAACAAAAACTGTTGCCTCTGTTTTACTACATTACTAATTACAGCCTTATTAAATGTCAAAGTATTGATAGCATTATTTGTTAAAATTTATGTTATTTTAATAATGATTTATCAAGTATTTCTGAAATTAAATTCATAATATGTAAGATATTATTTTGTTAATTGCCTAAGATGTAGAAATACACCTCTCAGAACTCATAACTTATTAATTTCTTTAAGAAGATGAAACAATGCTTCCTTATGTAGCAGAATGATACATGGATGAAGAATGATAGTTTGAAAATATGTGATTTGGGTCTAAAACAAAATACACAGCATTCACTTGCTGAAGACAAGTTTTTACCTGCAATGATATTTATAAAAAAACATGCTTTTGTTAAAGCATCTTTGAAACATCATATTCTGTATATTTATTTTTTGCATTTCTTGAAAACATTTATTTAATGCTCAGAAACATGGTTATCTGGTCCCATGGTTTGTGTGGAGGTGAATGAGCTGACGCATCTCTACACCCTTCCTTTTCCTTGTCTTCTTAGTGTCCCGGAGCTCTCCCGGAGCTGAGACAGATGGTTGCTGGTTTAGTTGTGTGTGGAGGAGACAGGGACTTCCACATGTGATTTTTACCATTTGGTAGTAATTAGTTTGTTGTATAAATTAACATTAACTGAACCATTCTTCAGGCATTGTTTGTAATTATCTTCTTTGAATCTCTGAGCTGTGTGAAGAAATAAAAAGCAGGGAAGAAACTGCTTCTTATTTGATAAAAGTTAAAGAATCTATCATTAGACAGAATAGAATATGTCCAGTAGACCGAAAACTTTGAAATAAGTAAATAACAGAAAATCTGAAAGATTTTTCTGGAACTAGACGGTTTAGAAATATAGTTAGCATTTCTGAAAATGCGTGATATTTTTGTGGTTGTTAACATAGAACTGAATGTAAAAGAAAAATCAAATACAGTTTGAGGAATTTTTCTTCTTTTCACTTAGCAGTGATTTCTTTTACTTCTCACAAAAATTGCTACCTGAAAGTCTCATCTTTCTTCTTCTTTATATACTTTATTTAGATGTTTTCAAATAAGAGAACTTTAGTATAAATTTTATGAGAATCCATATTTTTCTGAGATCTATTACATGAGTATTCATCTTTTTAGGCAAAACTATCCATCAGTAGGTAAGATTTTGATAATTCAACTTTTAAACATCTCTTCATTCTCTCTATTCACCCCACTATTAATGCAGATATTAGATGTCAAGAAAACAAATAACTTATTCTTTTTAAAACTCCTCTTTGCTTTGGCTTTGGCCTTCTTTATTTTATTTCTGAGTCCAAAATTTTCTTTTCTAATCTTTCTCTACAAAGATCTAATAACTAACATCATATAACAGATTGTCTTATAAAGTATGAATGTTTTTTGTGAAAAAAAATTCCCATCTGTGTTTTTTCTTTGGAAAATGCTTTAAGAAACTATAAAGAACCACTTTTTGGTAGACATTTTGATCCAAAGTCCTTAAAATGTGTCATGGTACTTCTACTGTCCACAACATAGTCATAACTTTAATGCTGGCAAGAAAGTATGGTGGTTATTATTCTACCAAGAGTGTCATTTTTGGAGCTTTTTGCATAATAAAATCCCAGCCACCAGTGTTAATGTTTGTGTGGGCTTGTTATTAGATGTTAATGACAGGAGAAATATATAACATTTGTAGCTATTTTCTGTCATACGGGTTTGTTTTTTATCAGAGGTTTAGTTGTAGAAACTCTAACTACCAGAAACAATTCAGTTCTTTTTTTTTTTCATGGAATGTAGTGATTTAGTGAACCTCCAAGATTTAAAGAACATTTTGCCCTTATTTGTCGTTGTTGTTGTTAGGTGCCGTCGAGTCAGTATCCGACCCTTGTACTACAGGGGAAACACTATTGTCAGTGCTTCTCTGCTGTTCACAGGGTTTTCAATGGCAGATTGATTTTTGGGAGGGGGTTGCCAGGTCCTTCTCCCAATCCTACAGCTTCTGGTGTTCCCAGGCAGTCTCCCATCCAGGTACTACCCAGGCCTGACCCTGCTTAGCTTCTGAGATCTGACGGGATCGGATGCCACAGGGCTATGGCTGCAGGCTTGCCCTTATTTAGAATAACTAAATTTACAATTCACCTTTAAAGAGCAAATGAGGAAAATTAAGACCCCCCCTTTTTTGTGATACTGGGGGTTGAACCCAGGACCTCATGCTTTCATACTTTGCAAGTACTGTGCCACTGAGGTGCATCCACAGCCCTTTTTATTTTGCTTTTTTTTAGACAGGGTCTTGCCAAATTATGCAGACTGCCTTTGGTCTTGAACTTGCAATCATCCTGCCTCTGCCTGCCGAGCCACTGGGATTACAGGCTTGTGCCACCACGCCCGGCCCTAAGATTCTTTTTTAAAAGGTGGTTTTTGTGTTTTATTTTGCTATCTAATCCTTTCATATATTTACCTTACTGTGAGGTTAATAAAGATATATGCCTTTTTTAATGAGTATATTTCAAGAAGAATTTCTGATTTTTTACAAATGAGGTGTGTTTAAAGTAATTCTAATTCAGAACTTATTTTTATGAAATAAGAAAACTGGAAGTACTAGATGCCTAGAAGTTGGACTCCCCTTAAAGTACATCATCCTACACTTCCCCAAATTAACCAAATTTATACATCGTGTTTTTAAGTGTGCATCACTTTTGACCATTTAAAAAGCCCCAGAGTTTTTGAATATTCAAAAATTCTGGCGTTCTAAAATTGCTTATGCACGTATTATTTGCCCCTAAATAGGACAAAGGAAAGCATTATTGTGTTATATCTTTATTTTGGCTGTAAATCAAATAAACATAAAAGCCTTATGCTCTGTGCTTTTCAATATCTAGAGCTGAATAAGAAGGAAGCAGCCTTAAGCCTGAAGATATTTCCTTTCCCTGCTTCACAAGATAGAAGTATGTTTTCTTTTAAGTGGGGCAAGTAGGGGATTTGGAAAAAAAATTCAGGGGCAAACCTTGCTTCTACTGAAAAATTTATTCTATGTACTATGTATTACTGGCAAACAATCTGAGTACAATTTTGTGAACATATTTTAACGGAATGACTTTTGATTTCCAGATATAAAGATTCTTAGTATTAGGCCAAATTATTCCTTCATATACAAAAATATATTCTCTATATTCCTCAAGTTAATTTAGAGCTCTAATTGTTGGAAGTAAAGCAAAATAAACACTCTGCTCCCAAAATGCTTGATTTTGTTTCATTTACGTACTTGTGTTCATAAAAATATATAAATCTAGGTTTGCATTCTCCTTTTGAGGAAATCACAGTAATCTGTCCACCCCTACCCTATACTATTTTTCTATATTCTAAAGTTTTTAAAAATCATTTTAATGTTTTTTCCTTGGGAAAAGTAATTCTCAAGTTAATCAAATATTGACACATAGTCTACACAAAAACAAACTCTGAATAAATTTTTGGATGTCACTTGAAATGCATACTCTCCTATGACATGATGTATTTTGGAACCAAAGATAAGAAGAAAGAGGGGGGAAAATTAGCTCTTCTGTGGCTGTGAAGCTCAAAGAGAATACATTAATTAACCCAAGAGAATTTCTAGGAAGCTGTAGTGAGAAACTGTAGCTTTGAAATCTAGTGATCTTTATCCACTGTTGGGTTTGGGTCAAAGACCTTGGACAGAGAAGCAATAAAAGGAAGGAGGTACATTATAGGAACCAGATGTTAAAAACTGATAAAGGCTGACCAGCCCCCTGCTGCTAAAATCTAACTCCACTTCCATCAAAAAGGTGACATTCTCCTCTGAAGCCTCTCTGTCCTTCTAGGAGAGAAAGAGACACAATTCTGGCTCTGCATTTTTCCTTTGGCCTACCTTGTTGAATGGCCCTAGAAGACTAAACAGGTGTTATCTACTTTTGATTTCAGTGCATTTAAATTAATCCTGTCAGCTCAGCTGTTAAAACAACTGTCATCTCCAGCTGTTAGTAATTTTCGACTGGGCACTTTCACAGGTTGCCAAGATCTGAGCCTGCATTGTATGCATCTCGGAATGCACTAGAGTAACAATTTGTGGGTTTTTTTTTTTTTAAAGGAGACAGGTATTGTGCTGCAGTGCACATAAAATTATCATACAAATAATTTCAAAATACATTCTTATGCCATGTTTTGTAATATATTAACTATGTGCTGAATGTCACACCTATCTATATTCAGTGGCATGTTATGTAATTTTTCTGGTGCATTTAATTCAATGAACAGTAAGTCAACTTGGAAAACATAAAAGGAAGATATGACAAAGAAGTTTGGAGATAGAAGATAGTACTGCTCCTACTAATAATAGTTTCTGTGTTCCTAGAAACAGTAGTTGCTTGTTGTTAGATTTATGGTTTTTCTCTTTCCCTGTAATGCTCAGTAAGATGTTTTGTTACTTGTTAATATTTTGAGTAAAACGACTTGCAACCAAATACTTGATTTGAAATACTTCATTTTTGGCTAGATACTCTCTTATTGAACATTTTAAATCATAAGAGACCTTTCTTTTATAATGTCAATACTTGGGATCTATTTCATAGTGACATTCTAAACTAATATTGTGAAGAAGAGGAAAGGCTGTTAGGAAATTCGTGTACTTTTAACAATTGAAATCCATAAAGGTGCAATAATATCAACCCTAAAAAAAAGAGAAAGACTTTTATTTGCCACTGATGTAACCACTGGGAACCAATGAGTTTTATCCCTATTCTAACCTTACACAATGTAAAATGGAAAAATTATAGTTTTTCACTTGTTTTACACAGTCTGAACATGAGTATTAGTTTTTTGCTATAAAAAGTGATGTGTCAAAAGAAAAATATAGAGATGTCTCTTGGATTGATGTTAAATTTCTTATGTTTAAAAATAATATAACCAGATCATTAATGAAAACAATTTTCAATGAAATGTACCATAGTTACAAGATTTCAGGCTAATTTACAATTTTTTTAAATTGTCATTGAATATATTTACACTGGTTTAGTTGAACTATCTTCTTCATTTGTGGGTAATTCTAGTTTTTGTATTCTATTTACAAAATGAACCTTATCTTTTAGTAGGATGTTAAATGCACAAAGTACATAGCAAAATTGTAACAAAAAGTCCATAGTAAGAAGTGTTTGTCATTGTGAGTTGTGTTGGTCACCATTGCCCCTCTGCCATACGGCCAATTCCTTTTAGAAAGATTCCTATAACATATTTTCTTCCATATCTTTCCAAAGATCTTTTGTGAACACACAAACATATAATCATGTGGAAACATGCGAGTGAATAATGCCTTTCTGACATGTACTATGAGCACATCAACAACCCCAAATTGAATGTCATTATCCCTGGAGTTACATATTAATTAGATAATATTTACTCTCTAAAAAGCTTATGAGCATGATCATGTTACAAAGTATATATGTGTGAATGCAAATTATTTAATTTATAATACCTGAAGATTATAATTTAAATTAAATTAATAGTATTAGATGTTAATCTGTCAATAATAAAGATTGAAATATAGTGAGTCAACTCTTAGAAACTGACAGTATGAATAATCTCATACAATAAGACAGAATTTGTAAGAATATTTGATATTACTGTTACAAAGTAGACGCATTCTAAGTATAAGGGACTGGTTAAACACATTACTGTGTGTTCATATATGGATTGCTATGCAATTATTAACACAGGAACTGCTGTAGTTTGGAACCCGGATGTCTCCCAAAGGCTCATGTGTTAAGGACTTAGTCTCCAGCTTGACACTCTTAGGAGATGGTGGAAAACCTTAAGCAATGGGGCCTAGTGGGTGGTCTTGTCATTAGGGTTGTACCCTTGAAGAAGGTAATGGAACCCAGCAATACTCTTCCTCTCTTTCGAGTCCTCGCCATGAGGAGAACAGTTTTGCTATGCCTCAAGCCTCCACCATGATGTGCTTTCCCTCACCCCCCAGAGACCTAAAAGCAATGAGTCCATCCAATCATGGACTGAAACCTCCAAAACTGTGAGCCACCATAAATCCTTTCTCTTTCCAAGTCCAGTATCTCAAATATCTGTTACAGAGACAGAAAGATAAGAGGAACTTTACACATACAAATACTGAAAGATATCCATTATTATGTTTAAAAGATTGGATAATGATAGAGATAATATCTTATTTTAAAGTATATATATATGTGCTTGTTTACAAATTTAAGTATTAAATATTTATCTGAAAACAGATATAATAAGTTACAAACAAATGTTTTGATTTGGATGTTTACCTTGGGTATTTTTGTTAATATTTGACTTACAGCTAAGAGTGATATCTTACTTAAATAATATTTAGTGATTCTAATAAGAATTACTGATGGATTTTGCTTTGGGTTTCTACAAAATGAATTTACATAGGAAAAGAGTATTATTGAACTAATGGAATGTAAAAAAATTATATTTAAAGGCACAAAGGGATTATGAGGTGGGAATGGAGACATTACAGAGGATCATGAAATGGCTTAAAAAAGGTGCTAATTTTGAAGATAGAGTTGACTTTGATCCGTTTACTCCCAAAGTCTGATTTGAAAAGAAAAAAAAAATCTCCCTTAAAGAGTTGGTGGAAAAAGAAACAGCTCCTGTAAACATGCATATTCATACAAACATATACTCACCAGGAGTCTAGGTGGGAAACAGGATCCCTTGCCCAAAGATACATTTAGTACATATTCCCATAAAGATTAGCGTGTCTGAATTAATAAGATCCTCTTCCTGAGATTGCTCTAACAATGGGGTAGAAACAAGCTGGCGTCAAACAAATTTATTCTTTCACAATTCTTGAAACTAGAAGTCAGAAGTCTAGATACTAGCAGGGCCATGCTTCTTCAGAGACTCTTGGTAGAATGCTTCCCGCTTCTTCCTCACTTTTGGTGATGGCTGTCAAGTCTTATTACTTTTTGGCTTTTAACTGCATCATTCTAATCTCTGCGTCTGGTGTCCCGTGATTTTCTCTCTGTGCATCTGGATCTTTACATGGCCATCTTCTTCTCACTCAGTCATATTAAATTAGAGCACTCCTTAATGACTGCCTTTCAACTTGATTAAATGTGTAAAGATCTTAATAAAGTGTTCCAGATAAGGTTATAGTCACATTCACTGTGTGTTAGGGTTTCAAGATATCTTTTGCGGGGGCTAATTCTGGGGTAACAATTCAGTTCATAACACTGAAAAATATAAACACAAATGGATAATAGATAAACCAATTGACCATTTATATATTGCTGTGAATCCATTTAATTACAGTATGAGATTAAATCGATACCATGTAAGAGTACATAAAATTAAAAGAGAAATAAACAACTTTAGTGTTGAACTCTGAAGCATTGATATAAGTCACTCTGCCTAAATGGGCTTTTCACTGGAAAGTCTGGACATCCCAAAGTTAGTCTTAATGCCCTGCGTAGATAACTGGATGTAGAAAAAAAGGGAAGAAATTCTACTCAAAGGGGAATGAGAAAGACAAACAGCAACAACAACAACAACAAAACCACACTTCTTTTTCTTATAACTAAAAATTCTTTCATGTCCTAAAAGTCATCTTGTTTCTGCAAAATGCTGATCCTGACCTATTGTAGGCATGAAGAAAATTGTGGTACCTTGTATTTGGAAAAGTTAGAGAGTTTACAGATGATCTCTTATATTTCACCCCAATGCTACTTGGATTGTGACCATTTTACCAAACAACATTGTCATTTAAAAAAAGTCAGTAATTACTGTGATTTACTAAATAAAGCTCGGTCTTTTTTCACCACTCTCCCACTCCATGATACTATTCTTTCTTACCAGGAAATATTTTCTAATTTTTTGTACTGGAAAAAGGGTAACATTTATATTGTAATAGCACCCCAACTTTTGATTTACATTTTACATTGATTCTGATGCTGAGAAGCAAAGATCAAAAGAAGTATTTGAGTAAAGTTGCACTAGGGGTAACCTCGCTGTATTTATGCCCAAGTTAAACGTGTCTCCACCACCTATGAGGAGCTGAGTGTTGCTGCCAGCGCTAGTCCTTTGTCTAGCATTGAAGAAGGGTGGAGAAGGTGTCTGTGCATGCTGCTTGACCTTTCTTCTGTCAAGGATGTCTTCTGTCCTAATGCTTTCTCCTGGCATTCTTGAGGAGTGGTGTTGAGGAACGTTAGGGCTGAGTATAGAAGATTGAATATTAATTGAACTATGGAAAGTTAATGGAAGTAAGAAAAAGATAATAAACAGAGGGGAAATAGATTTTTACTTTTCTATAGCTTTATATGGGTTGGGATTTAGCTCAGTTGGTAGAGCGCCACTCTGCAGTCTCTGAGGTCCCATGTTCAATTCCCAGCACCACAAAAATGGGAGAAGGACGTGGCAACCCATTCCCAATGCAATCCCGAAAAAAATTGGCCATTGAAAACCCTATGAGGGTGGCTATGAGTCAGTCACGACTTGACGGCACCTAACAACAACAACAGCATAGCTTTATATGGGTAATAATTATAAATCAAACCAAAATACCCTCATAGATAACAAAATAAGTAAGGTATCAACCTTGTCACATAGAAAGTTAATTATATACAATGATTAGTAGATGAAGGAAAGTCAGATACCAGGAAGTTATCATGTCCATAAGAAATGCACAGATATCTTGCTCAAAAACCAACTGGGTTATTTCAAGATAAATGATGAGGGAAGAGTTTAAGAAGGAAAGGTTATTCAAACTAGTCATTGAAGGTCGCCAGCATTTCAATAGACAGAGATGGACAGAAGACACTTGTAGGGCTGGGTCCGGTGGGATTGAGTTAGGATAAATAGTTTAATAGTTAAATTAAGAGTACAGAGGTTAAATACATCGGGTATCATCAGAGATAATAAGTAATTTCAATTGCTAGGAATGTAGGGCGAACAAGCTGAGAAAATAGGATTCTAAATATAAGAGCGTCAGGTTTGAAAAGCCCTAAATGCCAACCTGGGGTTTAGCTCAGTTGGTAGAGTGCCACTCTGTACTTGTTGAGGCCCCAAGTTCAATCCCCAGCAACACAAAAATGGGAGATAGATCTGGCAGCCCACTCTTGAAACAATCCTAAAACAATCAGCCATTGAAAACTCTATGAATAGGAGAGAGGCACTGACATAGTGCCAGGGATGGCGCAGTGTCTAGGAGTGTTTAGTTCTGTTGTACATAGGGTCATTATGAGTTATATCCAATTTAAAAGCACCTAACAATAATAACAACAAATGCCAAGCTAAGAAATTGAAACTTCAGAGGTTAGAAACTAAAAAGTTATTGATGACTTTCTGGCAAGGAAGAGATCTAATCAGAGTTCTTTTCTCAGAAACTATTTTCATCGTTGCTTATTCCTTCTTAGCATACACTTACTTGAATTTTCTTTGTCTAACCACAACGACAATAACCACATGGCAATGCCATAGATATGCAGATCCACATATATCTATGGATTTTTTTTTGTTTCATTTAAATGGGATTTCAGATGGGAAGTACTGTAGGTAATGTGATCAGCTATCCCTTTTTTAATATAATACATGTGGCCTGGATTTTATGTTACTTATTTACAGAACTTGTAAGTTGCTATAATCTTTGTAATGCTTATCTCTACCATAAGATTTTGAGTGTACTGAAACTACAAAGCTTATTTATTTACTAAGTAGCTTCACTTTAGTAAAGTTATGTATTACTTATTGATGAGAAAATGGATGCTCAGCTTATTAAATTATCATTTGCTAAATGGATAAACTTTATATAAACAAAATCCTATTCGTCTTCCTTTACTTAAGTAGACAACTAGATGTGAGGTTTTGTGAGTACATTACAGTTGTTCACACTGATGAGATACTGTTCATTCTGTACCAGCTTTATGAATACTCTTAATCTCTTGCTTTCTGAGATATTATTTATATGTCCTTTCAGATCAACTATGTGTAACTTCTCCTGAGATAGATTTTCTAACTTTTATCAGGTTGGTTAGAAAAGTTGTCCTTCATTTTTTGCTTGTACAAGATTTTCATTTATATCTCATGGCTCTTCATTGCTCCATTTCACAATCTCCTTCCCCACTAGATTATAAATTTCTTGGGGGCAGGATCTATGCCATTTCGTTTTTGTGTGCCTAGGCTAATACAATATTTGTTTGGTAGCAGATATGTATTAAAAATTTTGTGAAAGACTTATGAATTAAAGGTAGAGAGATTCATTAGTAGACTATCAGAGTGTTCCGTGGTAGAGGGAGTCAAGACCTAAATAAAGATTTTGGATTTATAAATTGAGAAAAGAATAAGAATTTCCCTAATATAGAAGGCAAAAAGTAATGGGACCTGGTGACAAATGATATATGAAGTTAACAACATAGAGAGTTTGAAGATTCAAAGTGACTTGCATAATACAAGCGCCATTAAATGATGTAGAAGAAAAAAATAGTAGGAGCTGATTTCTTTGGAACAGATGATGAGTCCTTTTGGGGGCACGGTAATTTTGAGGTACCATTGAGCTGTAAAGAGACATTTATTAAGTAGCAATAAAAATAAGTACTTGAAAGAAATCAAGAAAGAACATTGGAATTTGCAAATCATTCACATAGTAATGATAGTTGAAGTATGTAAGTGGGAGAGATTGTGGCAGAGAAGGTAGAGGAGAGGGATGACTAAATCTTGTGGGACCACTTCTTGTGGTACATTCAGAGGAAGCGTACTAGAGAATAAATAATGAGAAAGCAAAACAAGGAAAGAATGACTTGAAAAAGTTAAAGAATGTACTTTCAAGAATGTTGGAGAAGAATGGCTACAGTGGAAGAGATTAGCAGTTTAATATTCTGTAGTGTGGTTTAGGAGTATGTAGTTATTTACCTGGTCAGAAACTGGACTGCAGAAGACTAAGAACACAGAAAGGAAACCAGTAGTAAATTATGTAAGTAGCAGAGCTAAGACAAATTATTTAAGAAATATTTCTACTTTCACCTACAGTGGCATAAAAACCCATAGAAGATATTTATGTAGATTGCATTGAAGCATATTATAAAAACACATTTTATAAACAATTACTGCTGAAATTTTCTGTATATCTGACAATATAAAGTTTAAGGTGGATTTTTGTGGGGACAGTTTTACAATTCAGAATTAAGGATAATCAGACAAACCATACTGATTTCCATGAGCAAGCCATGAATGGTTTAATCTATTGATAGATTAAAATTTTGAATACATCTAACAACAACAGCAACAACATTGGGAGGTGCTAGAAATGTGGAAAGTGGGGACTGCTTGGGGAAAATAAATCACTGGAAGAGTGTCCTTGGCTTCTATATCTTGCCCTGGCTCCTTTCTGTTAAGGTTGCACTCTGCTTCCTGTCAACCATGATGTGAGCTGTTCTTCTGAGACCTTTCTAAGAAACCATGATGGACTGAACTCTCTGAATCTGAGAGCAAAATGAATCGTTCCTCTCTTAAGTTGTTTCTGTCAGGTATGTGGTCCTAGTGATGATAAAACTAACAGATCTTATTCTTTTATGAAGTTCTAAGTTGGGTTTTATGTATTTAAAAGAGAAAGGAGAATTAATTTTTTTCCCAAAGATTGTTCCCTGTCTAATATTTTCAGTTATACTCTATAGTTGTAACATGTCTTTCCTAGAAGAGGGCTTTTTTCTCTTAATAATTGATAGGTAAAATCTGGTAGCCATTGTTGTCTTTTTCTATAGGATTGTTAGGACATGGTGATAGCAAAGATGGTAAAATGAACTTAAATACCTTGTTTCTTCTAACTATGCAACTTATCAGCTGTACAATTTAAAGCATAAATGTCATTTACATATGAAGTCAGCAATAAGGGTTGAAATTCATGTCCACATAATTTAATTATTGTAATATGAATTAAGACTATAGCCCCACCACCCTGGCATACAGTCTCATCAAATCTCAGAAGCTAACCAGCATTGGGCCTGGTTAGTCCTTGGATAGGAAATCACCTGGGAATCCTGGGTGCCTTAGGCTTGGGAGAATTACCTGGCATTCCATTCACATAACAATCAGACATTGAAAACCTCATGAATAACAGAGAAGCACTGACATAGTGCTGGGCATGGCACAGTGTTGGGTCCTGTTTCATTCTCTTGTGCATAGGGTCGCAATAAGTCAGACCTGAGTCAACAGCACCTAAGAACAACAACAAAATTAACTGTAATTATAATTTATTTGTTATAATTTAATTTAGCTGTAATTATGTAATATTAATGAACTGAAAATTTATATGAAAGTAAAATTTTGTGCAATTAGTAATATGAAAAAGTATAGAGAAAATCCTAGATATAAAAATTCATGCTTTGCTAAATAAATTTTTGTATATAAAATGTAGGAACTCTTTTAGCCTAATATTTGATGACATCAAACAAAATTTCCTCAGGGAAATCTGTGTGTGTGTGTGTGTGTGTGTGTGTGTGTGTGTGTGTTTGTTTGGTTTTTGTTTGTTTGTTTGTTTGTTTTTAAGGAAAAAGGTAGAAATTTGGGCTGACTCTCTTGATTTCTAATATGATAGATAAATCAGTGGACAATCCAGGAATTTATTGTGGTTGAAATCCCACCATCTTTTGAGTTGTTGTTGTTGTTAGGTGCCGTCGAGTCGGTATCCGACTCATAGCAACCCTCATAGGGTTTTCAATGGCTGAGTGCTTTGGGATTGCCTTGGGAGTGGATTGCCAGGCCCTTCTCCCATTTTTGCGGTGCTGGGAATTGAACTCAGGGCCTCAGAGACTTGCAGCACAGCGCTCTACCCACTGAGCTAAATCCCTTGAGTGGCACTCTAAAAATCTGCAGGTTAAATAGCTTTTGGAGACTGAAGAGAGGCCCTACAATTGCTACATAGTCTTTCTGTTCCCTTTTTTACTTTCTCCATGTTCTCTTCTGCTCCTTCTCCTTGTCTCTTACTCTCTTTTCCCTTCATCATTTTTCTAACACACCATTGTTTCACAATTAGAACAGGTCTTCCTTCTATCCTGGCCAGTAAAATCCTGTCCACTGGCTTTTGTTGATATGCTCTCTCTAGGCACCTGTACTATAAACCTCCCTCAGGAGCCAAGGGACAGAGGGTAGCAAGACTTCCTGTTCTTGCTTCTCATCTGCTTCTCAGGGAAATTCACTCAAAGAGGAGTGGTATGCAACAAGTATGATGATTTCCTAGAGGCGTACTTCTCAGAGTGTGCCAAGTACTTCAGTAAACTGCTTTATAATAATGAGCGCTTTTCCATAGGTCTGCATTTTAACAGGTTCTCCAGGTGACTAAATGCTTCACGTTATTATCTAATTTAATTTTACAATCCTATAAGATTGGATCATCTGAATTTTACAGATAAGGAAACAATCATAAAGGCTATATATGTTGCTGTTTAAAATACTTCTAATGAGAATACTTGTTTACTTTATGATATACTTTCCTCTTTCTGGCCTGTTACTTTTGTAAACATAGTGTGCCATGTGAGCAGCTACAGAGCTCTTTTTCTCCAAATGCAGTGCTTTAGCGGAACACTTTAATAGGACAGGTGTAAAAGGAAACAGCAAGAATAAAATTTTCAGCCCTTTATCTATATTAGTAGATTTCTGGGGTAGCTACTTAAATCCTTGCACATTTTTGTGCTGGAATTTTGTCTTGTTTTGGAGAGGGAAGTGATAACTAAACTTTGTATTATTCATGTCCCAATTTTGAAGTATTTCCATCTCTTGTCATCAACAGTACATGTATTTTCAAAGTGCACTGTCCTCACTGTGTTCATCCTTTGGTTCATCTACCTGACAGTGATTCACTCATATATTACCAAATATTATGGAGTTTTTAGTGTATTTAGGCACTAGGTGGATACAGTTTTATGAAAGCCTTATTGGTGTTTGACACCAGGGGTAAAAAAGCATCACAACACCCTCCATAATTCTGACATCCTAGTTTTCACTGTAAGAATACTTCACCTATCTTTCTATGGCACTGTTAACGGAGCCCATGATTTATCTTATTTAAAATTTTACATTTAATTTCAGTGTCTTGAGAATATTTGTATTGAAATTTATTGCTGAAAGTTAATCTAGGTTATTATTTATTGTGAAATGCATTATGTCCAACTTCAAGTCTCCACAGATAAATAAGTTTTTAAAGTTTATATACCATATATGCTCAGATCAAATCCACATGCTTTCAACAGTTTTAGAGGCCTACAAAACCAGACGCAGATTAGAATGGTGTGTGGATTAGATTTGCAGTTGAGAGGTCCACGTGAATTCCACTCTGCCTCTGATTTTATAGCCCTCTAAAACTGTTGAAAGTGTGTGGATCTGATTCGAGAATATACAGTAATTTCATGCAGAAGCCAGCATAGCTCTAAAGTATGTTCTTTTTAATCTTATTCCTAAGAACGCTGTCATTTTCTGTTGGATAAATTTTGTTCAGGTTAATAATACTGAAATAGTTTTCCTTATTCTGTACTTTATAAAGGCAAAAATGTGTTAGTGGAATAAAATTGAACTTACCTTGTGGAATAAGAAGTTTAGTAGCTATTTAATGTCCACTTATAGACACTTCTAATATAAAGTTCTTGAATAAATCTTCCCTGTGTAAAAGATTTTACTCCATATTATTCTTTTGGTTGCTTCATCATTCTCTACCCCTAGCTGATGTTGCTTAGAGTTTTGATGTTCACCTGTCTTCTAGCCACTGCAAGTAGGGTACATCTACATTATCTTGTGCTAAAATATAGAAAGAGATGGTTACATTGTTGAAGAGAAAGAATATAATAGTTGTTTTATAAGCTCATCATATTTAGGTCTTTCACATCTTATTATTAATTAATGAACATTAGAGAAAAGGGCCTGACTTCAAAGAACACACAGATTCTGTTATTACACTGTTATTACAACACCATCTCAGCATTAACAATACCAAATTGATGAGGAAGAATAAGATACCATGGTCAAAAATTCTTAACTTTTATTGTTTAAACTCTTCTGGAAGACAATAGTATAGAATAATGAATAAAATACTAAAACCTTCCTCTGCTGTTGGGGAGGAGGGTGGAGAGGAAAGTGAAACTTTCATAGAGTGAAGGAGATGGAATCTTTCTGTAAGCATTTCCTATGGTTGAGGAGGAAAAAAGATGACTTCTAATGACAGTACAATGACTGTTTTCACAATCCAGTGTCTATTTTTATTTATTTTTATATGCCATTTAAAAATATTTTAGTTGTCAATGGATATATAGTAAATGTACATAATTATGGGGCACAATGTGACATTTCTGTACATGTATATAAGGTGTAATGGTGGTCTCAAGATAACTGGCATATTATCACCTCAGATAGTTATCAATTTTTGGCATTAGGAACACTAAAAATCTTCCCTGGTTTTTATTTTTGTTTTTCTGGTACTGGAGGATTGAACCCAGGATGTGCCACCACTGAGCTGCACTCCCCACCCCTCTTTTCAATTTTTATTTTGACACAGGTTCACTTTTTGTTTTGACACGTTTGACACTTGCTAAATTGTGCAGGATGCCTCTGGACTTGTGATCTTGCCTCCAGTTTCTTTTTTACTGGGAATATAAAGTGTGTACCTTGGTGCCCAGTTATTTTTAAGATATATATATATATATATATATATATATATATATCTTATGTGTATATATATATATACATATATATATATATATCTTATATATATCTTATATATATCTTATATATATATCTTATATCTTATATATATCTTATATATATATATATCTTATATATATCTTATATATATATATATATATCTTATATATATGTTGTTGTTGTTAGGTGCCATCAAGTCGTGTCTGACTCAGCAACCCTCATAGGGTTTTCAATGGCAGATTGTTTCAGGATTGCCTTGGGAGTAGGTTGCCACATCCTTCTCCCATTTTTGCGGTGCTGGGAATCAAACTCAGGACCTCAGAGACTGCAGAGTGGCGCTTTACCAACTGAGCTAAATCCCAGCCCATATTGCTTTAGTAATCTCCCTTATACATTCTGTCATATATGACATACAGCTTTATGTGTTATGTGCAGAAGGTTGAAACTAATATTGCCATAGAGTAGCAAAAACAACTGGTCAGAGCTTTAAATTCAAATTTTAAAATGTCTACTGTTTTTCATTTCTAGTTCTTGTTTTACCAGTTTAGGAATGAAAAAATGAGATATTACTTTTTTAAAAATAATATATATAAAATGTAAGTCCATGTATGGTTATATATGTATACTTACAAATACATATACAAAATTTGTAAGCTCTACATGAGAGAAATTAATCATACTGTAAAGACACCCAAACTTCAGGCTTCCATATGAGTTTCTACCTCTAAAACTATGAAAAGAGTATGAACTCTTAATTTATAGGCTTTCAAAATGGCACCCATTGGAGCCAAAGGCAAGAATTCTGTGTGTTTTTCAGGCAGGACAAATCAATAGATACTTAGATATAATTCAGTTCATCACATGTCCAGTTCTTGCTGTAGCCACATCAGTGAGATACAGCAAGTACAGGAAACAGCAGAGGATAAGATTAAAATCCCTACATTTATGGATCTCTAGTAAGAGGAATTAGGTTTTAAAAATATAATAAGTAAATTGTATAGTTTTTCAGATAAGTAATATGGGAAAGAATGAAACCGGAAATGGATATTAGAAATTGTAGGGATAGATAAATGTATAAGCCTTTCTAAGACAGGAAGGAGTTGAGGGAGTGAGCCTCAAGGGCAGCTAGTAGAAGATTATTCAGTTAATTGAACAAAGAGTGCCAAGGACCTGACAGGTTTGAAGACTGAGAGGCCAATGTAACTGGAAGAAATGAGTGAAGGAGCAAGTGAGTTGAGTGAAGAAAAGAGAGGCTAAACTGTAGAGCACTGAGGGCCAGTATGGGGAATCTGTCTCTTACTGAAATCAAAAGCTCTTGAAAAGTTTCAAACAAAGCAGTGCCATAAAATACTTCTATAGCCCAGCATCAAATCTGACTTATACTTTGAGATTTCTCTAGAACAGTTCCATAGTTTTAGCAGTTTCACACTCATACCAGCATATTTTTTTCTTTTTACTTAAAAGTTTAATGCTTTCTTCCTTGTGGATGTTTTCACATTAATTTTAAATTTTTATTAGTATTTTTATACATTAGTGGATCACAGAGTAATAAGTCAGTTGATATATCCATTATACAACTATTAAATCAGTTTTTCTTACATTTCCATCTCTGTAAACATTTAACAGAACAGAATAAATGAAAAAAAGAGAAAAAAGTAAGAATTTTAATCAACATATAATGACAGTTGTATGTGATTGTGGGTTATACTCTAATTGGTTTGTTTCTTTCCTATTTCTTTTTTTCTTTCATATTTTCATACAGCTGCATTCTGTATTTTGTATTTTTTCCTCTCCTGTATTTTTTCTCTCTTTATCCTTCTATGCTGTTGCCCCTTCCCTTCCCTACTTCCTCATCATCTACTCCCTCCTTCTAGTCCCCTCCCACCTCATATCAGGTCCAGTTGTATTTTTCCATTCTTAGATAAGTATTGTACATTTATAAGATAGGTATATATGTATGTGTGTATGTGTGTGTGCATAATTTGTATGTTTTTTTCCTTTAAGGTAGATTTAGCTCCCACATATGGGCAAGAACATGTGGTATTTCTTTTCTTAAGTCTGGATTATTTCACTTAACATGGTACTCTCCAGTACTATCCATTTTGCTGCAAATGACATAATTCTTTTTTTTTCTCTCTCTCTCTGCTGTGGGTTGAACCCACAGCCTCATGCTTGCGGGCTTTGCAAGTGCTGTACCACTGAGCTACACCCCTAACCCATTTTTCTTTTCTTTTTTTAGTTTTTGAGACAAAGTTTTGCTAAATTACACAGACTGTGTCTGGTCTCAAACTTGCAATCCTCCTGCCCATGCCTCCCAAGGCGCTGGGATTATAAGTGTGTACCGCCACGCTGGCAATTTCATTCTTCTTTACTGCTGAATAATATTACATTGTGTATATATGCCACGATATTTTAATTTAGTCCTCTGTCAGTGGAAACCTGGATTGATTTCTTACCCTTGTAATTCTGAAGAGTGCTTCATTAAATATGGACGTGCAAGTGTCCCTGTGGTATGATGACTTATCTTTCTTTTGGTATATTCCTAGATATCACCCCAGAACTCTTAATGTAAAGTCAAATCAGTACATAGAAACTCTCTCACTTTGGGAGCTCTTTTCATCATTATTTACAGCCCACAATGCAAATGAAAGGTGACTCAGTGGTCTCATCATTGTTTCCTAATTTAGAAATTTGGTGAGCTGCCCCACATATCCTGATGGGTTCAATAAGCACATATACTATGCTTTAGATGCACCTATCTATATCTACAATACTTTAGAGCACATTCCTGGACCACTGCTCAAAAGATATTAAAGAGAAAACTTGGAGATTTAAATAACTTTTTTAGTCTCATTGTGCCAATACCTAGTCTGAAAAAAAAGTTATGCTCTTATTTTTGAAGAGTTCACTTAATTAAAGTTTCAAATGAATTAGAGTATATCAGAAGTCCATTCTAGAAATGTGAGTTGATCTGATTAAGCATCTGGAATTAATTAAGGCCACTTTGAAGCTGGAGTACTTTTCCAATTTTACATTCACATTAGACTTGAGGATTTTTAATATATATAAAATACAGTTACTAATTTTTCTTTAACATTTTAAATAAAAAAATACCCACTGTGAAATGGTATGGAGCTAACATCAAAGCTTGGCTCCACCTTCTCTGACATATTTATAAACAGATTTTATCTTAAAGCTTTGCAGTGTGGAAATGTTTAAACACACAGGATATATATAGCGCAATACTATGTAAGAATGAATAAATATAATAAATTAGAAATGAAATTGTCATATTTCTGGTGTCTTCACATAGTTTCAGTTAGTTCTTTCATTTATTGGAATTGTGAAATCTCATAATTTTGCAATTAGGAATAACTGATCTTCGTTTAGCAGACAGATTAGAAGATAAATACAATTTGAGAGTTTAATCCAGACTTAATTTCTCCTGTTTACTTCCTAGTATCCTAGTACGGTCCACTGAAATATGAAAATTCCACCACTAGTGATAGTCATATTTTTTGCCTGCCTATTCTTCAACTTTCACTGTCATTAAACTCCTTGATATGATTTTTAAGTGTTAACTATGCAACTCGGCTATGAATATGTGACCTTTGACTGCTGGTAAGTTATGAAATTCAGGCTACTCATTCAAATACACTTTCCTTTTACCCTTTTCCTGAAATTTATCCTCCAGGGATACTCTGAAGTCTTTAGAATAATGACACATTTACTTTCCCTGCTTTTCTCCATTGACCATCGCCATCTTACTAGATTCTGCAGGGCTTTGTTCAATGTTGCATTGCAATTTACACCACTAAGAGAGAAAGAATTCAGCTCCAGGCAGGATTTTAGGCAAAGAATTTTGAATGAAGTAACAGTATATAATTTGAGTTTTAAACACTATGGATGCATTGTAGTTTATAAGTACTCATCATAACTAAATTGTACTTAAAAGGATTTGCTAGATGATTAGGTATCGATAGGTAACAGTTAGGGGTTTTCCAGACACCCTTTCATGTGGCTGAATGGAAGTTGCACATCAGGCAGGTTCAGACTCTTAAATTACACCCTCCTTCTTGACCTTAATGTCCAGACTCCAGAGTATTTTTTAGTTTATTATTTAAATACTACCCAGTTATTTAAATACCAAAAAGCTCCATTCTTTGAAGATATTTTTTTCCAGGAAAGGAAAATGGTAATCAATATAGATGCTGCAAATAATTTTATATTTCACATCGATACACATGCATATGCATGCAAACACACATTTTCCTGAGGGTGGCCTTCTGTATACTGTAGCTTTATTGTATAGCGGCAACCTTTGGAAATTCACTCACTGATGCACAGCAAAGGCTCTGTTGCCTGACTATCCTACCCACAAAACTCCCATTCAGCACTTTTTTTCTGTTTTCCTGGGTTATTTGAACAGTTAATAGGCACATACACATGAGCACGCACTCACATGTATGCTTATCCCACATCACAAAAACCACCCTTGCATTTGGCTCTACCTGATTCTTGGGTTCGCCACAAGGCAAGACTTGTGTCAACTCAGTTAAAAGGGGATCCAAAGGTAGTCTAAAAAGGTAAAATCTGAGACATGTAGTTGAAGTAAGGAAAGGAGAAATTGTATTTAAAGCCATAATACAACTTTCTTTGCTGAACACAATTAAGTCTCTAGAGAATCTCTTACCAGAGTTTTTCATGAACTCGCTGTTCTGTGAAAAATCTTGCACCAAGTCAATCCACTAAAGAAATGAGTCAATGGTAAGAGATACCTTTTGGAATCTATCTTTTTATATACATTATTTTTAGTGCCATGTGGACTGATTCCTCTTATTTTCCAGACAATTCAAAGTACTACTCTATTCTGAAAAGAGGTCAAATGCAGACCTTAATGTGTCCTTCAGCATATCACTGGTAGAGCCCTGCATCACGAACACTTGAGGTCGAATCTGCCAATACAACTTTAAACATAAAAGCCCTGGTGTAAGAGCCAGTAGCTCTCATAACTGAATGATATCATGGTTTACCCATGAGATTCTGTTACTGTACATTTGTTAGAAATGTTATTTTATTTTTATATGTCACCTAGATTGTTAGAAATCACTTTTCTACTGTAAAATAATATACTCTTAAAACCATTATGAAGAGATGATTAGCACTTCTAAATGTAACTTGACTGAGAAGATCTTTTAAATCCCAGTACAAGCAGTCTCTGACTCAGGATGGTTTGACTTATGATTTTTCAACTTTCTGATAGTGTGAAAGTGATACATATTCAACAGAAACTGCACTTCAGCTTTTGAATATTGATTTTTTTCTGGGCTGTGGATATGCAGTGATACTCTGGAGATGTAGGGCAGTGGCAGACAACCCAAAATTCCCAGTCACACAATCATGAGGGTAAACAACCATTACTCTATAGCAGTGGTCTCCAGCCTTTTTGGCACCAAGGACTGGTTTCTTGGAAGAGAGTTTTTCCATGGACCAGTGTGAGAGATGATTTTGGAATGATTGAAGTACATTGCACTTATTGTGTAAATGCAGATGGAGCTTCACTAACTTGCCTCCCACTCATACCAGGAGTGGCCCATGGCATGGGGGTTGAGGACCTTGATCTCTAGTATATTGTGTTGCTTGCTAAGCTATGATGTCAAGTTCCTTAGTAGTACCAAATGCTTTTTTGACTTAATATATTTTCAATTTACCATGGGTTCATAGAGATTTTATTCCATCATAATTTGAGGAGCATTTGTGCTGTAAAATAAGGTTTTCTGCCAGGTGTGATGGTCCATGCTTGTGATCCCAGCACTTGGGAGGCTGAGGCAGATGGATTTTCATGTTTGAAGCCAGCCTGGGCTACATAGTGAGACTTTTATGAAAAGGACCAAATATAAACTTATTTATGGGTTAGTTTTTCAGAAGTAGTTTTTAAATGTTCTTATCATAAGGGACACAAAATCTTTTCAGTGATAGTCATGTTTTTGTTCTTCTTACATTTTTTAAGTGACTACTTTATCAATGCCATTATCCTATTTGTTGCAGAGAATGCTAAAATAAATAAAATTCAACCTTTAAGCCCACCAGGGAAAAAGGTGAAAAATGACACTAGTATTTTATAGCAGTTTTCTTATGGAATCTCATTTAAGCCAATAATGAATAATCTGCAGAGAGACAGTGTTGCCCATATCTGTCACAGAATTTGAAAAGTGCTTGGACATCAGCTATACAATTCTAGTCTTTAAAATTCTTATATTAGGAGAATTTCTTCAAAGAAGAAAAGACTTATATGAAGAATTAGATTTATAAGTGCACCTATATGAATACATATTTGGGAAAATAGTATTAGATGAATACATATATGAATATATATTCACTAAAAGAAGCCTACAATCACAGCCCACCAATTAAAGAGAAAATCAATAATGCCTTTCATGTCAGTTGTGTATTAAAATAGAGAGTTATTGCTTTTTAAATAAACATTTTCAAATATTCTTTTCATGTGCCTTCAAATAAATGCTTGTTAATTTATTTTTCATTAAATATTTCAATGCAATGAGTTAAATGTTCTAATATTACAGTAAATATTTCAATGTACTGAAAGAATATATGTCTCTGTAGGTATATTTTTAAGAAAACAAACATGCTGTAGGCACCATACCCTGTGAATAGGCCTAAAGATCCCATCTGTCTTTTGAGTAAGTTGTTATACAATAATAGTGCCTATGTCACAAAATGTAAGGATGAACTCACTCTCAGTGTCTTGAAAATAGAGGGTTGACAAGTACACAAGTGTGCGTGCCTCCTTAAATGTTGTCCCCTAGGTGCCTCTCTTGCTTCATCCTTTCAGTTCCAGCTATGAAGACAAAAACAAGTTTATGTTTCTTGCATGTGGTTGTAACATACGCCTGTTTTAACACAAAGGTCAGAACCTTTCTCCCTACAGCTTCACCCTTGGTTGGCTTAATCCTCACCCAACATGCATCAAGTAATTGGACAAGTTTTGCAGAAAGGAAAGAACCTTTTAGAATTCCCCACTCATACCCTGCTCTTAGATTAGGGATTTCATGACTTTTCCAAATACAGAGTGGGTTTTAATGTTTATATAGTCGTGTGCTTGTTTTCCCTTTACTTTTGTGCTTTTGTAAACATTCATATGCTTATTAGTTACTATTTAGGACTAGGTACCACGAAATATATGATACTATACCTTTTGAGCAAATAATGAGATTTTTCAAGAGTTATTTCCTTTATAATCTACTTTTGGCTAATATGCTGATCTTAGAATCTGCTCCTGATCCGAAGGGCCTGGCAGGGTATGGCACAAAATAGGTATTTAATAAATGCCTACTGAGTAAGTGACTCACATCATAACTGTCTACCAATTTGTTACTTTAAAATTTCAAGTCATTCAGGATTTACATATATTTTATTGAGAATTCTTACAGCGATGAAAAAATATACAAATATATATCTATTTGTATAAACATGAGGGTAATTTACCATTCGAAATTAACTATAATTTCAATGGAAATTCTGAAATCCTTAGGTGAAAGTCTTACACGAGGAAGGCTTCAGGAGGTTTTCCCATTATTTGCCTATTTTTGTCTCCGAATTTTTTTCTCTTGATTATCAGATTTGAATTTAAAAACCCGAAGTAGTTTTATTTGCAACAGCCAGTTTTACCTTAGGAAAGAAAGAAGTGAGTTGTCTTCAGTTGGCTCCTCAGTTACTTACGTCCTACAGGACAGTAAAACATTTTTGAAACATGGAAAATAAGAGCAAAACTTTTCAGCTTGAAAGACAGGGTTCTTCCCAGAGCATGGGTCTGAGCACTATGACAATGCAGCTGTCCCCCAACTGTCCACTGTATCTGAAATTGCTCCATATTGGAGTGCTTTCCCTGGATTTGTATCCCTTTATTTATGTGTAAGGCCTTGTAGCCATACTGCTGTGGCATCTGTCCTGTCAGATCTCAGAAGTTAAGCAGGGTCGAGCCTGGTTAGTACTTGAGTGGGAGACCACCTGGGAGCACCAGGTGCTGTAGGCTTAGGAGAAGAACCCGGCAGCCTATTCCCAGAAAAACAATCAGCATTGAAAACCCTATGAACAGCAGAGAAGCACTAACAATAGTGTTTCATCTGTTGTACATTGGGTCCGCCATGAGTGGGACACCAACTTACGGCACCTAACATTTATGTGTAAAGTAGTGCATAAAATGTGGCTAAGAATCAGTCCCATTCTTCCCTAATCCACAGTAGGTTTCCCTACTCATTCTTTCTTTGCCCTGTTCAGGATTTCAGATTACCTTTTTCTCCACACAATCTCAATTTGTTCCTTGTGTGAAACATTTTAAACTCCCCCAGTCTTTCATCACCTTTTTACGTTTAATTCTTTCTATATAGTTAAATGAGAGAAGGACCCAGCAACCCACTCCCAAAAATCAATCCACCATTGATAACCCTATGAGCAGCAGAGAAGCACTGACAATAGTGTTTCCCCTGTTGTATGTAGGGTCTCTATGAGTCGGATACCGACTCGATGGCATCTAACAACAACAACATATAGTTAAACATTTTTCTTAATGCAAATAGCTTTGTATTAGAAAACTTACACATAAAAACCCAGTCTTAAATACTATTTTAAAATCTAGCCAGTCACCATGGGGCACACCTGTTATCTCAGCAACTTCAGAGGCTGAGTCAGGAAGATTGTGAGTTTGAGGCCAGAGACAGCCTGCACAATTTAGCAAAACTGCCTCAAAATAAAAAATATAAAGGAGGCTGGTAGTGAATTCACCTAGGATGCATGAGGCCCTGGGTTCAACCTTCAGTACTGCAACAAAAACGTTATGTTTAGCAATCATCATCATCATCATCACCACCACTATCATCGTCTTATCTAATCAGGGAGTAAATTTAAGGAAGAGGTAACTTGACTATGTTACCATGTATCATTCACTAATTTTGCTAAAGCCCCTCTATAGCAAAAGAGGCATACTTAAAATAGATAAAACCTTTTAAATTTGCACTTTGTCAAATTATAGGAGCTTCAGTATTTCGGTTAATACGTTCTATGAACAAGAGCCATACTAGCCACTATTTAGAAGTTAGTTACTATGTCTCAGTTACTCATATAAACAAACTACTCTAAGTGGTGACCAAAATTCATAACTTCTATTTATCTGTTATTGTTGTTAGGTGCTATTGGTTTGAGTCTAACTCATACCAACTCTCATAGAGTTTTCAATGGCTGATTGATTCCAGGATTGTTTTGGGAGTAGGCTGCCAGATCCTTTTCCCATTTTGGCAGTGCTGGCGATTAAACTCAGGGCTTCAGAGAGCACAGAGCAGCACTCAACCACCTAAGCTAAAACCCAGCGTCTACTGTTCATCTTGGGAATAATAATGATGATGATGATTATAATAATTTTCAGTACTTGGGTTGAACTCAGAGCCTCACACATGCTAGGTAAGTGCTCCTTCACTAAGCCACACCTCAGCCCCTAATTCGTTTTTTATTTTGAGACAAGTTCTCTCTAAACGGAGTAGGTTGCCTCTGGCCTTGAACCTGGGCTCCTTAACCTCCCGAGTAGCTGAGATTACAGATAGGTATGAGCCACTAAACCTAGCTCATGTTGGAGATTTTTACTGGCTGACTTTGTAATCTAATTGTTCCAATTTTTAGTAACTGATGTACACTCCCAAGAAGCAAATTGGAGATAAGTAACTTTCAATCAAGTTTCCATGGTACATGTTGTTGTTGTTGTTGTTAGGTGCCATCGACCTGAGGCTGACTCATAGTGACCCTATGTACAGCAGATCGAAACACTTCCTCATTCTGTGCCAGGCACAGGATCTTATTTATATTTAAGCCCATTGTTGCAGACACTGTGTCAATCCATCTGATGGAGGGTTTTCCTTTTTTTCGCTGACCTGCCACTCTTGCAAACATGTCTTTCTCCAGGGATTGGTCTCTCCTGACTACATGCCCAAAATATGTAAGATGCAGTCTAGCCATCCTTGCTTCCAAGGAGCACTCTGGTTGCACTTCTAGGACAGATCTGTTGGTTCTTTTGGCAGTACATAGTATATTCAATAGACATCTCCAGCACCATAACTCAAAAGCATCAATTCTTTTCCTATCTCCCTTGTTCAATGTCCAGCTTTCACAACCATATGATGCAACTGAAAACACCATGGCATGAGTCAGGTGCATCTTTATCGTCAATGTGACATCTTTACTTTTCAATACTCTAAAGAGATCTTTTGCCACAGCTTTCCCCAAAGCAATGTCTTTTGATTTCTTGACTGCTGCTTCCACAGGTGTTGATTATAGAGCAAGCAAAGCAAAATCTTGGACAACCTCAATCTTTTCTCCATTTATTGTGAAGTTGCATAGTCCATAGTGGTCATAAAGTCCTCAAAATACCTGTCAATGTCTACCTTTTGAAATGCTCTAGTTGAAATGCCCTTATCTCTCTATCTGCAATAAAAAAAAACATGGAAATTCAAGCACATTTGCCCAGTTTAGGCAAACCAAGTCCAAGAGAACAGATCTAGAATACATAATGATTTATTATTCATATTCATAAATTGGACCTGAGAAAGTGTACTTGATTGTGTAGTATGAGTCTTCTAGATTTGCATACCCATGATCATAGCCACATTGTCTTAAAAAGAGTTGCCACGCCAGAGGCAGTGTCACACATCTGTAATCCCAGTAACTTGGGAAGCTGAAGAAGGAGGATTAAGAGTTTGAGGCTGGAGGCAGCCTATAGAACTTAGTGAGACCCTGTCTCAAGATAAACCTAAAAAATGAGCTGGTAGTACAGCCCAGTGATGGAGTGACCTGGGTTAAATCCTTCAGTATTGAGGGAAAAAAGAAGAGTTGTCTCCCTCTGGTTAGCAAATCTATATTGGATTACTGGTAAACAGTTTGAAAAGAAATTTGGATATGTTGATTTATTACTAAAACACCAGCAGAGATATTTAGGAAACAATGGAAGTGGTAATAGGAATAGTTGAGGTCATTAATGGATTGTAAAGAGAAGAGGACAAAATTTTCCTTCGTGTGTGTGTACATGAGCATGTGTGCGAGAGAAAGTAAGGTAGGCAGTGAAGGCACTATAAGAATAGCCAGTGAATTTATTGTATGAGAAATTTGAGAACTAATAGAGTAATATGGTAAAATTGCTGTTGAGTCATTTATTGAATGTATGATAATAGTTCTTGTTAGATTTTTTCTTTTTCTAAAAGAATGTTTTTCTTAAAACTTCTCATATTTAATACAAGCTAATGTATATTTTGGAAGATGATGACACTTAAGATCTGATTATGAAATAGTAAAATTCACGTAAACAGAGAAATTATTTAAATGAAGAGAAATAATATCTTCTGGCAATTAAGTAGAACACAGAGAAAATTAAAGCAAATGTTTTTCTATTTCATACATTTGTTTTTCAATTTTATAGCTACTATCATAGTGATTATGATGCTGAGCCCAGATTGTTAGGTACGTTCTATATGAACATATTTTTTTCTTGATGCTCTTTAGGCACAAATTAAGGAATGTTATTGGCTTGCTTTACAGTTGGATCTCATAGGAGTACTCACAGAAAGCATCCTGTGATAGATGCCACACAGTTCATTCTAAGAATGAATCTTAGGGCTGAGCCTGATCAAGCTCAAGTGTTATATGTTACTGAAGAACAGATTTGTTGTTCTTCAAAAGTATGGACTGTTTCAATATTTCCATGTAAATCGTTATTTTTCTTATTTTACTCCTCACATATATATGGTAACATCCAGATCAAGATTTGATTCTGTTAGTTGCATCAAACAATAGTTATCTTGATTTTCTGTTCTTATTGCATTTTCCTGTGAACTCCTGTAGACCTTGAAATTGAAGTTGACATATTTGTAAATATGATTTTCTATTCTAGATATGTTGAAAGTTTATTTATTTGACAGATAAATTATCCTGAAATTTTAATGGTAACCTGGGGTATATTAACATGATAAGAAATTGATCTTTAGTGATTTAAGTTAATATTTTTCTGTGTAGTACTATGAAATTAATTGGAGCTAACATGATAATTTAAAAATTGAGGCTTCTCTAATGCATAACTCAGTCCTTAAAACAGATTATTCAGGAAAATTAAACTTTACTAGTCACCTTTGTCTACAGGAGATATTATCTAAGACCCCAGGTGGGTGCCTGAAACCCTGGATAGTACCAATTCATATATATATATAGTTATATATATAGTTATATATATAGTTATATATATATACATATAGTAATATATATAATATTATATATATAATATAATATAATATAATCTATTTTCTTATACATACATGCCTATAATAAAGTACATGAATTAAACACTTTGAGAGATTGATAGAAATTACTACTAATAGGGCAACTATAGAAATATACTATAATAAAACTGAAGAAAATATATTCTTTTTCTTGAAAGAATTGAGACAAATATTAACACTTGACTACAGATAGCTGTGGCAGTGTCATGGAGTGTTTTGTTCTGTTGTACATAGGGTCACTATGATTCGAACCCAACTCGACACACAAACAATAGGTAGCTGATCTCCACACATCTGTCAGCTTATCATGCTGTGGGGCTTGTGTGTTACTCTGATGCTGAAAGCTATGCCACTGGTATCTCTGACACCAGCAGGGCCACCCACAGTAGACAGGTTTCAGCTGAGCTTCCAGACTAAGACAGACTAGGGAGAAGGACTCCACAGTCCATTCCCAAAACAATTAGCCATTGAAAACCCTATGAATAGCAGAGAAGCACTATCACATATGTTGTTGTTGTTGTTAGGTGCTGTCGAGTCAGTATCCCACTCATAGTGACCCTATGGAGTTTTCAATGGCTGACTGTTTCGGGATTGCCTTGTGAGTGGATTGCCAGGTCCTTCTCCCATTTTTGCAGTGCTGGGAATTGAACTCAGGACCTCAGAGACTACAGCACAGTGCTCTACCAACTGACCTAAATCCCAGCCCACTATCACATATAGTGTCAGAAAATGAGACCCCAGGGTGGAAAGCACTCAAGAAACAACTGGGGAAAAATTGCCTCTTCAGAGTAGATTCACCCTTAATGATGAGAATGGAGTAAAGTCCCCAGGACCTTCTTTTGCTGATGTGGCACCACTCAAAATGAGAGGAAACATAGTGACTGCAACAGTGGGCTCAATCATAATAAGACTGTGTGCATGGCCCATTGCTGGGTAGTGCTTCATTTTATTATACATAGAGTCAGACCCAACTTGATGGCACCTAACAACAATGACAACAGGTAGTTGAAACCATACATCATGACCTTGTGGGTAAAGGATTACTACTATATATAATATATATATATATGTATATATATATATATGTATATGTATATATGTATATATATATATATTTTTTTTTCTGGGGTTTATCTCAGTTGGAAGAGTGCTCTTCTGCACTCTCTGAGGACATGGGTTTGATCCCCAGCACTGCAAAAAACAGGAGAACGTGGCAATCCACTCCATGAAGCAATCCTGAAACAATCAGCCATTGAAAACCCTATGAAGGTTGCTATGAGTGAGACACCAACACAACAGCACATGACAATAACTATATATCCCACAAATATAATACTTGTCTACGGTACTTTTAATTTTGAGAGAGCTAGCCAAAAAAAAAATAATAAAAAAACCTTATCCTCTTATAGATAAACAATAGGAAAAGTGAGAACATTACTTGTGTACTTTCTTTGAAAGTTTTCCCACTGGTACTGAATATATTTTTAATGATTCACTCAGCATTCCAGGTTTCTTATAATCAATAGCATATGGCCAAGAAACAGTTGAAATTTCTCTGCCTTACACCAGTATTTAATCCATGAGTCTTTGCCCCTTCTCTATGTAATGATGTTTTAATTTAAGAAATATTATATTTCCTTTAAGAATAGGCTAAGGGGAGACAGAATAACAATAACAAGTAATGGTTCCAATCCTTCATATCACATTTAGTAGGAAGGATGTTTTCTATTTGATCACTTAAAAAGTTAATACTAGAAAGAATTGGAAAAATACATTCCTTCGATATTAATGAAAATAAATATTACTACTATTGGAATTAAAATATGTGCTAAACATACAGCAAGTCAGCCTTTGAAAATTACGTAATGTAATTTTTTTTTTTTTTTGGTGACAAGAAAGGATGAGGAAAATGGATGACCTTTGATTACCTTATGATCTACCCATTTCCTTAAATTTCTTTTTTTCTCTCCCTCTCTTTTCTTTCCTATGTTCTCGATGCCACACCTCAAAACCAGATGATGTGGACAGTTTTTTTTGTATCTGTCATGAAGGGATTTATGATTTTTTGTTTAAGGTTTTAGAGACATTTTTACATAAATGTGACAATACTGCCATCTGAAAAAGATTTTCATTAACAGATCTTGCAGATCTGTTACAAATATTCTTTATGGTGCCTAATATATTTATTTTTATTTATATGGGTTTTCTTCAGGTATTATAAACAGAAACAGCATAACTTATTGGTACTCAATCTGTGTTTTGTCTTAAAATTAGTAGTATAACTCATTTCCAGTGAATGGTTATGGTGCCTAGTACATAATATGAGCTCAAATAATATTTATTGAATTATTGTTAACATGAAATTTGAATCAGTCTGATCAACAATATATAATCTCCAATTTCCATGTTCTTGTCAAATTGTGTAAATCTCTCTGGTATTCTATTCTTATCAAAAGCTCAACTGAAAATAGAATATTCATATCTGATTGCCCCAAGTCCAATCATACCTAAAGATTTCTAAATTTTACCCCTGGTTGAAGAAAAACTTCCTCATACTCTATTCTTAGGTCATTATACTATTGTTTTTATTAAACAATTATTTGGTATTGTATCAATAATCTGCACTGAATAATTTTAAAAGCAATATTCATAAAAACAAGAATATAGCTCAGTAAATCAAACCCAGTGTTCCATTAATGAGGACTCATGGGGAAATTTTCACTCAGATTTGTGTATCACAAAAGATTTTTTATACCTAAACAACTGATTTGTTTTTATCTAAGAGATGTGATACAACTGGAGGCTGCTTCTCTTACCATGCTGGATGATGGGAAGTTCCATACCAAACCTTAGGTTTACCTGGGCACTTCAATTCATTTTATTTTTATATGTCTTTTTTTCTGTATTTTTCATTTATTTTTATTGTTGCATTTGTGTCATTCTGTAGCTCTCATTCTTTTTCTTTCTTTTTTTTTTTTTTTAATACGGGGAAGCCCATAATGATGAGAGGAACTTTTTCAAAACACTTGCAGGCCTATTTTAGCTATAAGTTAGCCTTATCTTTTTCATACCTCATATAATATCTATAGAAATTCCAACATTAGATAAATAGATGAGTAGGTACTCTTCTCACTGTGTTCAAATAGTAAGTCAATTTCCATGGTTTTGTTTTGTTTTAGTTTTGACTCTGTTATTCTGCCACCTTAAGTTCAAATACAAGCACTTTCTTATTTTCCTACATATCCCCTTGCTAACGTTGATCTGTAATAAACAGTATCATTGAGATTTTGACTTTAATGTCATGATTTTATAACTCTTACTTCACTTTACATACAATATCAATAATATCTCTAGATTTTTTAATACATCTGTTCTAAGTTGAAGTATCTTTGATTATTAGACAGCAAGCACTGTGGTTTATTTCTCAAACAAAATAATATATCACACAATACTATGTTCTCTTAATAATGACTTTAAATTCCCATATTAGCAATGGGTCTTCCTTGTAAGGAATATAAGTTGCTATAGATGTATTTCAGATGACTGTTCATCATATGTGCAAACCTTGGGTCAAAGCAAATATAATTCTCTTTTAACTGTTGATATGGAAAAGAAAGGTTTTTTAACTGCCCTTCAGTATTATAATGCAGAACTACTAAGGCTAGGCTTCAGGAGACAAAGTTCTAATGTATACCCTGCTGACTTAACATAAAATCACACTGTCATATGATTTTGCAATTTCAATTTCCCATTTGTGTCATGTTTAAAATGACCTGGAACACTATCTTACAATGACATTTTTAAGCCAGTAGTGATGGTGCATGCCTGTAATCCCAGTGCCTCAGGAGGTGGAGGCAGGAGGATCACAAGGTCAAGGCCAGTGGCAGCCTTCATAATTTAGAGAGACCTTGACTCAAAATAAAAAAATGGGCTGGAGGTGCAACCCAGTTTATATAGCACTTGCCAAGTATTGAGGCCCTGGCTTCAACTCCCAGGTACTGAAAAGAAATGAGGTTTTTAATATGAGTAAGACTTTAGGGCCCCATTGCTATCTATTCAAGCCTTATTAATAATAAAATGTTTTGCTTTCTTGTGGATTCAAAAGCAGTTTAATCCCGATACCTGCTAAAATTACATGGCCAATTTTTTGCATTCGTGATATTTTCAAGAAGATAAATGTACTGTAAATTAGCATTATGTGATCAAAGAGTCATTTAGTTCAGCATCTAAATTGATAGGCAAAATTTCACATATTAACCAGATGAATACTTACTGAATCCTTACTTTTTTGTCAGGCAATATTTTGGCCATAGGGATACAAAGAAAATAAGAAAATAAGATATAGTCTTTTCTATTGAGTTGGAGGATACAAATACAGTCTACATGTTATAGCACACCTCGACAAATGTTTTGGGCAGGCAAAGCTGAGATTCAGCATGGAAACACTTTAGTACCATTAAAAGTGCTCTTAATTATTGGTTACAAGCCCATGTCCTCAGTGCCCAAGTGCCTCTCTGTTACCCTGGCTGACTCAGTCCTTCCCCCAGGACCACTGCAGCTTCTCCAAGATCCAAGAATATAATGTCTGGCCCAGTGTAAAGTTCCCTCAGCCATGCTCTAGTTATTGCATCCGCAGTGCATCGTTAAATGTGTTGTTGGTTTTTAAAATATTTTTAACATAATCTCAGGGTATGGATCTAAATTAAACTGGGATATCCACATCAAACTGGAGCCTTGGCAGTTTTCTGGAGGGGACTGACTCTTAAAAACTGAGTGAGCATTAACAAGAGGAAAAGAAAGGATGGCTGTTTATAGCATCCTCCATAATTAATGCATCATTCAGTCCTCATTTGAAGAAGACTTGAATCATGATGAAGGTATTTCATGAGACACTGAACCTGTCATGGAACACTTTCAGTTCTCTAAAACTTCTTTAGAGCCTAGATTAGTTAAAGTAACATTTTTACATGTTCATTCTGATTTAGTCTTCTGTATAACATAATTGGGCTGGGATTTAGCTCAGTTGGTAGAGCGCTGCGCTGCAGTCTCTGAGGTCCCGAGTTCAATTCCCAGCACCGCAAAAATGGGAGAAGGGCCTGGCAATCCACTCCCAAGGCAGTCCCGAAACAGTCAGCCACTGAAAACCCTATGAGGGTCGCTATGAGTCGGATACCAACTCGACGGCACCTAACAACAACAACAATAATAACATAATTGGCAAATTTGGGTTTATTTTGTAATGAGTGAGTTTGAAATGTTTTGTTTGTAAACAGCCACAAAGGAATTGATAATGGAAAAAAGTGAGCTAAAAGTTATTTGATATTTCTTTAAAAAGCTTTATCATACTAAAGACAAATATAGTATTTCAGAATTTCAGATGGCTTCTTGATCAATATGTTTAAAATCTTAAGTATGTTTATGATACCATTTACTTTTTTAAAGCTTTTTTTTTCCTTTTATATACCTTAAGTGCTTGTTTTGTGGCTGGGGTTTAGCTCAGTTGGTAGAGTGCCATGCTGCACTCTGAGGACCCAGTTTCCATCCCCAGCACCACAAAAAACAGGAGAAATGTGTGGCAATCCACTCCTGAAGCAATCCTGAAACAATCAACCATTGAAAACCCTGTGATGGTCACTATGAGTTGGACCCAACTGGACAGCACCTAACAACAAGTGCTTGTTTTATTAATTCCTTGGATTAAAATGAACCTATGAATAGTTAATTTTAATGGCTTTTTGGGGTTTTTAAAATTACAATCTGAAAGTGTTTAGAAATTGCATGTTTCTGTAGCTGGGCGTGATGGTGCACACCTGTAATCCCAGTAACTCAGGAGGTGTAGGGAGGAGGATCAAAGTTTGAAGGCCAGACGGAACCTGCATAACTTAGTGAGACCCTATGTCAAGACAAAAAATAAAAACGGAGCTGGAGGTGCAGCTCAGTGGTAGAGCACTTACAAAGAGTGTGTGAGACCCTGGATTCAACACCTCTAGTACCAATTTAAAAGAAAAAAGTGGTTTAGTACATATTCAACCTCTAACACCATAGTATCCAAGATCAAAAGAAGTTCTGTATTTGTCTAAATCTATATAATTTTGACAAAATATCCATGAGAGAAAATAGTCTTCTGTGATATTTTTTTCTCCTGCCTTACAGCAAAAATGTATGTGGGTAATATTAATGATTCTTAAACTACGATCACAATGAACCCTTTCTTTCATTACTAAGATCAAAAAAGCAATCTTAACTAATTTAAAGAAAACTAAAACCATGTTGATATAAGCAATTTGCATTGTAAGCTTTTTTCCATAATTTTTCTCTTAAGCCTTCAATTCTAGTCGTTCTTAAGGCAAATGAAATGAAGAATGATGCAAATAAATATTAATGAAAATTCTGGGATTAAATTTTACTTAAATGTATTTTATTCATAGATTATCATACTTTGATGTTATTGCTGCATACATACCCCATTTATATTTCTTCTCAAAAATAATCCTAGATTAATACAGAGAATTGATTTCCTGTAAGAGCACTGTGATTTCTTTGTGTCTGTGAAAACAGTCCTGAAACAATTGGCCATTGGAAACCCTATGTGGGTCGCTATGAGTTGGATCTGAGTCAGTGGCACCTAACAGTAAACAACCTGAAATAGTTGTTGAACTGAAATAAATTAAACTACTACTTTCCAAAATATCTTATTCCATTCATGGAATTATTCCCCCAGACTTATCTTAAAATCCCCTGATAACCACTCAGTATCTAAGTAGTAATTATCATTCTTGGAAAGAAAAATATATGTGTTTAAACAAAGATCATTTAATAATTTAAATAGCTTCATATGATATTTTGAACTCATTCCTAAAACCTGTTACTAAGTGCGTAGAATCTACTTTTCAGTTTTTGAAAATGGAAGGATGTCATTCTTGTATGATTGAAACACCAGCTGGTGCAGGTAGAACCAATGATTTCTTAATATCTGATACATCATTGTCCCTGGGAGAAAAATTGGGTAAGCAATGAGAGAGAATTTGATAAAAAAAAGTGGGGGAAAATGGTCTAATGGTTCTTTTTAACATAGAAAGCACTGAATTGATAATTTAAAAAAATGTTTTTTAGTTTTATTTTATTTTATTTCAAAACAAGATCATGCAGTAGCCCAGGCTGGCCTCAAACTCATGACAGTCCTGTCTCTGCCTCCCAAGTGTTAGAAGAAGAGGCATGTGCTGCCACACTCTGCTTTATTTTAAATTAACAGTACCTTAAGTAATTTGATTTTTCCCAGTATTTAAAATTCTTTACAGTTCTGCTTTCCTGTTTGTAATTCTGGCTCAAACAAGAAAAGGAAAAGCTATGAATGGGAGAAAAAAATATTTAACAGTACCATAAAAAATTATAATTCTTCCATTCTTGCTTAATTTTGTAAACTAAGCAAATTTAGAGGAACTAAAGTTAAGAAGTCTTGTGTTTTCTTTATATCTAAAAGCATTCCCAGTACATTTTAGTAGTCTCTGTGTGTATTTCAAAAATAAATCACTTGACTGTATTATGAACATTCTTAAAAATACAGAGTGCTCTTTAACATTATTATACATAGAAGTTATTCATTCATGAGGTCCAAATAAGAAAATTTAGAATTGACAAAAAACAAAAATTTACTCAGATTTTCTTCATATAATTTTTAAGACAGATTATTAGATAAAAAGTAATATTTCATAATAAATGTTACAATTTCCTAAATATTTGTAATGCCTTAAACTTTTCATTAAAATGTTTTTATTTTATTTTGTAACATCCAACCACTTGTTATTTTTTCCAAAATAAATCAATGTTTGGTTTAAACGCAAATGACACCAATTCAGCATTTTTATGAACCCTACAACAACAAACTGATGGAAATGGAAAAATTAGGTATTTAAGGTAGTAGATTTTGATTTGCTCCTTCTAAAGACAAATTTGAAACAGTAAAACATGAATTCTATGCCTGTCCAAATGTCTAAATTCTCAATAAAAGCTCTCAGATGGAGAAATAATCACCTCATAAAATTACTTTCTGTAATTCATGTTATTAATGATAAATATGTATCAAAACACTCGAAAGTTGTGATTTTTCCCAAAGAAGCACAAGCATTGATTAAATAGATTATATTTTCAATGCCATGGAGAAAGAGGATTGTAGTACTTCTCCAAAACTGAATCACCAGTAGAGCCTTGAAATAGTCTGTTACTCACATAGTACCATTTTTTGTTGCATACCCCATTATATTTCTGTTTATATAGGGATGTACTGTTTAACCAAATAAATCATAGAACCATCTATAGGTCTACAAGCAACTTTAGGGATTTTGTAATCCAGTCTCTCATCTTGCCAAGGAAAATCGGTGAGATGTCATGATTTGTCCAAATCTACCTACTGAATGAATGATAGAAAAACCAGGTCAAAAACCAGGCCTTCCTACCCCTTACTCTATTACTGGGTTTCCCTTTTAGTGTCACAATGTCGCATTACATATACTTAATTTATTATGTTATTTTAAAGTTTTGTTTGGAAATCTCATAAATTAATTGTTCAGTGATTAAATTATTACTAAGTTTTGTTAAGAGGACAACAACTTGGTCATAGATGTTTAGGGGTGTTTTGTTTGTTTGTTTGGGTTTTTTTTTGTTGTTGTTTGTTTGTTTTATAGCAGTCCTCTAGGTCCTCTAAATCAAAAAGACAGAGAGGAATCTCCAACTTGTTCATCCTGAATCCTAGACTCTTGTCCAGTGTCTCGTATATGGTAGATTATCTGCAAGTATTTGTTGAATGTTGAAGGAATGAATTTGAATGACCTGTGTGGGGCCTGGTGAACTAAACATTATCAAAATATCTCATCTATTTTTCACAAAATTTGGGTAAATTTACTGTGAAGTTCAGATAAAAATAAAATGAAAATTTCTAAGTAGAACTTTTCCTAAATGGTCTTCATATGGATAATACCTTCTTTTACATGTCTTCATTTGAAGCATTATTTATTATTATTATTCTTTTCTGTTTTCTAGAACAAGAACAAAAGCAGTCTTACAAACAGGAGAGTAGTTTTCATATTGAATTCATGTTTGGGTAAATAAAGTGAACTTCTCTTCCAACTCACTTGCTCAGCACTTGGACAAATTAGCTATATTATTATTAACTTCTGATGAACTAAAACTACTTCTTAATTTTTGCCAAATTCTCTGTGGTCCTGTAAAATTATCATTCAATCATCCACTCTTCCCCTCAAATTGATATATCTTCCAAGATTGCCCAATGACTAAGGTCCTGATTTTTCCTCATCAAATTACTGTTATTTTACCTAGTAGATATATTGTACTACATATACTTCCTCTATCTTGGATTCATCTGATATTCAGCTACATTCATAAGATGACCTACCCATTGTTCCAGGCCTTGGGGATACATTAGGAAGGTTGACAAAGTCACTACTCTCACAGAACTGACATTCTAGTGAATGGAAACAGGTAATAAATAAAGAAAGATGATTTCAGACAATATGTGTCATCAAGAACATAAATTATAGTGTAACACAATAAAACAATATTCAGAAAAAGTCTGCCTAAGGAAGTAGCATTTGAACTGAGAATACACAGGGATGACAGTGTGCTTTTTTCAAAAGAAAGGGTTTCAAAGTGCCTTACAGAAGAGTGTTTATTAGGTTGGTGACCAGAGAGCATATAAAACTTGTCAATCTGATTTTCCAAACACAAAATTGGTAAATTTTGTCGATGGTAAATTTGCTTCATCGAAGTTTAAGAGACTGGGCTGGGATTTAGCTCAGTTGGTAGAGCGCTGCTCTGCAGTCTCTGAGGCCTGGAGTTCAATTCCCAGCACCACAAAATGGGAGAAGGACGTGGCAAGCCATTCCCAAGGCAATCCCAAAGCAGTCAGCCATTGAAAACCCTATGAGGGTCGCTATGAGTTGGACTGGACTCAACCGCACCTAACAACAAGAAGTTTAAGAGACTAGTCTATGTGACTAAAATGTAAAAGTATAGTTTTAAAATAAAGAATAATTATACAAAGATCAAAATGATGAAGGTCCTTATTACAAGACTAATATTTTCTCTTCCTGCCATAGATTCATGCAGAGAGCCAAATAATTACCTTAAAGATGATGGCATGCATGTTGTTCAAGGGAATTATAGAAATTTATTATTTGAAGTTAACTTATCTACAGCAATAGGGGTTGTGTGCCATGCTGTTGTGCCCAGACCTTTGGTCATTTTAGCTACATCTGCTTTTCTGCCTCTTTCCTGTATTCATCCAATCTGAGCTTCTGTCCATCTCCAAAGTTTGGATGCCTAGAACTTTCATGCTGACTTTTGTTTGATATGTTAATGCCTTAAAATGGAGTGCATTACATTCTTAAAAAGTAAAGTTGTTGTTGTTAGGTGCCATTGAGTCAATGTCCGACTCATAGCAACCCTACAAACAACAGGTGAAACAGTGTTCTTACTGCTTCTCTGCTATTCGCAGGGTTTTCAGTGGTGGATCGATTTTTGGGAGTGGGATGACAGATTCTTCTCCCAAGCCTATAGCACCTGGTGTTCCCAGACGGTTTCCTATCCAAGTACTAACCAGGTCCAACCCTGCTTAGCTTCTGAGGTCTGATGGGGTTAGAGGCCACAGTGCTATGTCTGCAGGCAAAAAAAAAAAAAAGGAGTAGCCATTGTTTTTGCTTGTCTCTGACTTTGTCCATTATGTTTTGATCCTGAGATTTATTATTTCCCTATTAGAGAATTTTATTTTTTAGTACCACATTCTTGAGGAAAACACGAAACTTCCATATTCTTAGAGTCCATATGGTTAACTACTTGACATTGACAGAAGATAAAAGCTTTTATAGGAGAACATAACTCTAAGTCATTGTTGAATAGGTATCTATATGATAGAAAAAGTTTTATCTCTATGCTTTAATGGTCCATTTCTAGCCTTTTCTCTAGTTTGGAAACTGAAGCTATTCTAGAATGTCTCATAATATGCTGATGGAAATTAGAATGAAACGGACATTTCACATGTGTTGTATACCTCAAAAGTGCTAGGTGGAAAGCCATGGAAATTTCTAATCCCTAAAAAGCCATATTTACTCAGATTTACCATCAAATCCCAGTCTTTTCAACTTAAATTTCCACTAGTTTCTTTAACCTTCAAAAGTCACTCCTTTTTGTTAGTTTAACAGTGATCATGACTCATTGTTTCAGTTTAACTTTGCCTAAATAAAAGTAGTTTCTGGATTTGGCCTTTAATTTAGCTTCAGTTTTTCAAATTCTCCTTGATCCTATGTTGATTTAGGAGTAAAGAGAAAATATTCCAAAGAAAGACTGATTATGTTCTGATGAACAGAATGTTAGGGTGGTACTCAGAGAAGGAGAGGAGGAGGGCAGAGAGAATACAACTTATTTAAATGTTTTAAATTTTAGTTTTTCTTTGACTCATATGTTTTTCTTCATTTTAAATAGTCTACCTGAAACCATTTTCCTTCTTTACTTCTAATTATTTTAAAGTAAATTTTGAACTGCAGGAGGATTTTGTTGTTGTTAGGTGCCTTGGAGTGGGGTCTGACTAACAGAGACCTTCATGGGGTTTTCAATAGCTGATTGTTTCAGGATGCCTTCAAGAGTGGATTGTCATGCCCTTTTCCCATTTTGGAAGTGCTGGGGATCAAATCCAGGGCCTCAGAGAGCACAGGGCAGCACTCTACCAACTGAGCAAATAGTGGGTGGTAAAATTTATGATTTGTTTTCCTTTTTATTTTAGAAGAAACTCACAACTATTTTTAACAGTCGTATCTTATGCACATGCATGTTTTCTTTATTTCCATGTTATTTTTAGTTATCTATTAGTAACAGTCATCTATTAGTTGTGTCATAACACACAGATTAAAAGGCAGGCAGCTTTTAGTCAGTAGTCACTTGACCAGGGTGGAGATGTGAGATTTAAAGGAGAAAAAAGAAAAGAAAAATCCTCCATGGTAACAGCAAAGGTTCAATTAAAAGCGTTGAAAAGTTGAGTGGCTTATGCTTCCTTAGGTAAGAACTCTTATGTTTGTTTCCTTACCCTCTTTCCACAATATAGGGGGTGTTTTCTCAGTCCTTGCAGAACCCTTAACATTCTAGAATGAAGCAAGGGAATCACAGGGGCATAGGCGCTGCCAAAATCAGTAAACATAATAAAAGTGGGAAATAGTCCTCTTCAAAAATATGCTCTCCTGCATTGAGTAGGAGTGCTGCTCTTCTTTGTGGCCCGTTCTCCCTTTTATAACTTCCCTTTACTTTCTGCACATCCAGCAGTAGGTTTGTAGGCCTCTTCTCTTCAGATCTAGATTACCAGTGGTTTCCTATTGCTGTTGCTGCTCCCCACTGAGCTGTCCTCTCCTATAATGCCCAGACTCAGGTTAAAAACCACACTTACTCTCTTTGAGCCATATTTCAAATACTTCTATGGCTCTATTATGCCATTTCATCAGTACAAATTCTTAGCTTCTTCTTAAAACCTCCAAAATTGGATGATCTTATTAATTGCTTAGTATTCATCAAATATTTACCAGCAGTGCCAAGTAAAATGTTTCTGTTTTTTGTATATGTCTGTTCTTTCTAGGCCTGGTTTTGCACTCTTGTCTTAATTTCTTCTTTTGATTTAAAATATATTCTGCTTCATTTGGGAAGTTTGGACTAATTTTAGCCCTGATATATTTCTTTCTTCTCTAATTTTTTATCACACTCAAAATTAGTATCATCCCGTTAATACTTATTATTTCTTTTTGTTTCATGCATATCTGCTTTTTACTTACATATTAAATATATCATATCACCCACTGGATATATATCAGCTTTTACATGTATTTTATATGTTATATACTATATATATGAAAATATATTTTGTATATAATGATTGTTGTTGTTAGGTGCCGTCGAGTCGAGTCCGACTCATAGCAACCCTATGTACAGCAGATCGAAACACTTGCCGATTCTGTGCCAGGCAAACCATCTTATTTATGTTTAAGCCCATTGTTGCAGACACTGTGTTAATCCATCTGGTGGAGGGTTTTCCTCTTTTCCGTTGACCTGCCACTCTTCCAAACATGATGTCC